>JARPSG010000430.1:0-32777 GCA_029955605.1 Quercus engelmannii | reverse complement strand
TAACATCGTCATTCAAACATGACTCAATAAAAAGCAGTTCAAACACAGCTAAAAAAAGTTAAGTTGTTCAAACACAACCGACATCATCATACAAACATGAATCAACAAAGCTCTTCCGGCTCTTTCTCGCTTGCAGCTGTTAGTAGTAGCTCTCCTACAACCCCGTTTTCACGGTTTAGGCTGCTCCCATTAGCTGTTCAAACATAACTAAAATACTAGATTGTTCCAAATGCAACCAGAATCGCCATTCAAACATGACTATCCCAACACAACTAAAGAAGAAGAGCTTTTCTCATACAAGCTAAGTATAAAGAGTTGTTTCAGCACAACTAGCATCGTCATAAAAGGTTGTTCGAACATAACCTAGCATAAAAGGAGTTGTTTGCTACAACTAAAAGCACAAGGTCCCTAAACCTATTTGTCATTTTCAAAGAGATTGTTCAATTGGCCAAAACAATGGGCCCAAAAAGAAATATTGTTCTTGCCTTACAAAAAAAGAAGGAGAAAAGAAAAAAAGAATTGGAAAATAGAAAAACATATAAGTTACTACTCATTAGGGACAGGATCTGCAGGGGTCGTAGTCAAGGCCTCTTCCATTACATCAGCAACGGTTGTGGTCTCCTCCATCATATTCTCTGCTATTGCCTCATAAGGATGATCAGCCAAGAGCTCCTTCTCAACATCATCCATAACTAGACCAGAAAGGTCCAAGTTAGGGTGATGCTTTGCCATCCACTTCCTGAAAAGGTCAAAGCCTTCCACGTAGTACCCACACAACTTGTCGGAGTCTTTGAAGTCCTTCATCGCCATGGGTCTAGCTGTCTGCAATTTTAGCTCTAGGTCACTAATCTACTTGTCCTTTAGCTTGCAAAAATCCTTTTCCACTTGTAAGCTATTTTCCAAGGCTGCCACACGTTCTCTGTCGTTCTCAGCCTCAATAGTAAGATTGGCAACCTTGTTCTTGAACATCTCATTTTCAGCAGAGAGAGACTTGATCATAGGCTTGGACATAGCCACCCTCTTCTCCAAGTCCAAAAGTTTTCCAGAAACGAACAAAGAATTCCCCAAAGCCTACAAAAAATCTCCTTTAGAAGAAGTAAAGCAAGGGAAAAGAAGAAGTAAATACAACCTACAACACATACCTGCACAAGCTTTTGAATATAAGACGACATCACCTCACTGAATGACTTTGCATCAGAGGACTTAGGTTATCCACATAAAGCACCTCATGAGCCTTTAGAGCAGCCGTGTCAGCATCGTCCCAAAAGGTAGGAAGAAAAGATTTACTACCAACCTTCTTCTTCTTCTTAGCCTCCTCTCCAGTAGAGGTAATTACCTCTAGAGACGAAGTGGGAGAGGTAGGGCGCTTGGCAAGTGAATGGGCAAGAGAAGGGGTTATCACAGGATCTTCCTTAGAAACGTCACCTGTCATTGAACGTTTCTTGGACGAGAGACCACTGACGAGGCCACCCTTGGCCTTCTTCTCTTGAGCCTTAGCTAACTCTTGCTTGCTAAACCTAGTCGTCATTCCTGAAAGGAAGAAGAATATATATATATATATATATATATATATATATATATATATATATATATATATATATATATATATATAAAGGAAGACAAAAGCTTAGGATTTCAAGAGAGAAAGGGAAAGAAGCATTTACTCTTTTTCACAACGTCCAAAATCTTTTGAACCTTAGTAGACGGTTTCGGACCCAAAAAATAAAGAAATAAAGATTGAGGAGAGCTCGTCAAAATCCTTGACAGACTCCAAATATTCCTTTACTTTCTTAGCATGACGCTGATACCTCTTCTTTAGATGAGGATGTTGGGAAACTGCAAATGAAAACACATGTGTGTCACATACCATCGTCACTCATAAAAGAAAAGAAAAACAATAGAAAGACGAGAAAGACGCACCAGACACGGGAACTCCCCAACTATGAAAAAACTTGGGGGCTTCGTCCAGGTCCTTACCAGGGACGAACTCCCAACCACTTCCAGAAACAAAAAAGAAGTTTGACTTCCAATTTCGAAGAGACGACGGGTGATCGAGTATTAACCTAGTGGCCCTAATGGAGATCAAGGCACCACTTCGAAGGATCTCATTCAAGTACCAATTAGGCCGGTTACAAGAGCACGAGCAAAGAAGTTCAAGGATGTACTCAACGGACTCATCCAAGAGTTATGGGCTCAAGGAAACTCATGGAGGCCCATTGAGCATGATACACGTGGGCAACAAAAAATTGTCACCTTGATTCAAGTTCTAGAAGGATCCGGTCAAGGCTAAGAATTGGCATGAAATATTTTGGGTCTACGTAAAAAAACTTTATTCTAGGTTTAGGTGATTTATTTCATTGTTTTTAGGTGTATTTAATGCTTTTTAGGTCAAAATTTATTCCTAATATAGTTAGGTATCAATTAGGAGTTATTTTAGAATATATTTTTTTTGTCTGTCAAGTTTTAAGGAGCCCTTAAATAGTCATCTAAGTCTGTAAACGTTTTTCAGACATTATTGATAAAACTGGTGAGGTTTATTCTCTTTGGTTCTTTGAAGAACTACTCGAACTTATCGGGAATTCCCATGGCGTTCATCTCGACTTATCAAACGGAGTTTCCACCACCGTTTGTGGCGTCTTCCTTATACCGAGGTTCTTGTTTGTCATAAACAATGGGTCGAGGTCTCCCATTTGAATCTGTCCATAGAACGATCTTGGGTTCCCTTTCATTGTTGGGTCTCGTTATTCTTGACGGGGTTCACATCAGGCCCTATCCCATGGCTTAAACTTATAATAGTCGGGGTCCTTTGACTTTCTCAGACGATAAAAATGAAGGAATTCGACCTTCTTGATGACATCACCATCATTGGCATACATTCACACTACCATGCAAAAGACGATGATCCACCAAGAGTTGGGCACTAATTGTGCTAGTGCAAGATGCAAATAAGAAAAAAGTTCCCTAAAAAAGGGATGAATAGGGAAACATAGGCCACTAGTAAAATCGGCCTCGTAAAAGCAAACCTCGTTAGCATAAGAGTGATAGGCTCTCTCTTCGTCACTTGGGATCCTAATCTTTACGGAATCAGGGAACTGGAACATATCCTTGATCTGTTTTTCATCCTTTCCCGAGAGGGAACACGAATTTGTTCAGGCTTTATAGGGGGTGGAAGGAGAAGTAGCCTCTGAAATCACACGGTCATCAAACAAGGATAACCTTGTCTCCAGGTCACTAGACCTAACCTCAGACGTCTTTAATGACCTAGCTACCTTAATAGAATGGGAAACTAGAGGGAATAATGAAGAAAGGACAAATTTGTATGGAGAGCCCTCCCCCACGAAGAGACTGACCCACTTGAGGTACTCTCCCTCTACAAACTCGAGTAAACAACCTAAGCGAGCAAAAAGAAAAGCTATTGGAGGACAATCAACCCTAGCAACAGAGTAATATACCATGGAAGAATAGGAAAAGAAGCAAGAGCACAAAGAACTTACCAGGGAACACAGGACAGAGAAAGAAATCTTGAAGGAGAGACAAACCCTAGAATAAAAACTGAGAAAGGAAAGATTGTAGAAGAAAGGAAATAGGAGGGAAAAATGCGAAATAAGTGGCCAAAGCACGCGTGGAAAAATCGAGAAACGTCTGCACGTTGAACGCATCTTGACCGTACATGTGGCACTCAACTACTTAAAAATCAACTTGTCATAAATGCGCAGTACACGGAGTATGAAGCGTTAGACGAATATGTTCTCATCTCGTCCAATAGACGAAGATTCGAACAAGAGGGCAGTTGATGAGTCAGAAATTTACGATCGCCATTAAGATGATACCGTCATTAACCAAGAGATGATGTCATGCATTTATTACGCTCATTGATGACAACACGTAACGGACGGAGCAACAGTCATAGAATGAGCTGTAAACCCAGACAACTGTGAACTTCAAACAAAGATTTTGTAACACACTAGCTGTTGAACATAAATATAGCAATTCATTGCCCATTGATTAGGCACTCAACTATAAAAGAGAAGGTAATAGAAGTTAAAGGTACACACAAAATACTACGAAATCACTCTCCAGTCTATTTCTCTCTAAAATATTTTTCCCTTACTGACTTAAGCATCGGAGGCAATTTGGTTAACGCCACATTGGCGTGTTACTCTTCTGCCCAGTTCATTTTGCAAGTTTTTCCTCCAATAAAGACGACCCTAATCACAGCTTTGTCCATCCGCTATGACGAGGAGCTCAACTGTTGATTTTTTGCATCATCAATAAACAATAATAATTGTCATACAAAATCTATTAAAATTTAAACAACCGCAAAATAAATAAACAATTGTAAGCAACTAGTTCATAATTAGAACAAAATTAGGCTTTTATTAGGGGTTTTTTATTATTATCAATTTTTAGAGTTTTTTATTTATTTTTATTTTATTTAAGTGTAGAGGCTTACTAAAATCCTTGCTAAGATAAGGGGTGAATCTAACCTTCTATTTGTATGTTCTTAACAATACTTTAATAATTTTAGTTCTTAAGTTCTTGTGATTTTTTATTATTATTGATTTACCTATCTAGAAAAGTGTTGTATTCTATAGAATTATTTGATTTAACATAGAGTTCAAGCACGATAAACGCTTAAGATTTTATGCAAATTAATTCAATAGTTTTGTTTTGCCTAAAATGTTTTTCTCTTTTTCTATCGTTTTGTAAAAGAAAATGTCCAACTGTTTTTTTCTAAATAAAAAATAAAATTCCAAGTTACAGGCAAAATATATATTTAGTATACATTATTTAAGACTACCATTTTAAGTGTCCTAGTAGTTCTGCCGTAGCAAGATTAGTGTGAAGGATATTCATTTAACAACTTCCAAATGATGTGGTAACTTAGGCCAGAACTGAATACCAGTCCACCAAGGAAGAAAAGCGAGTAGCATTGCCAAGGGATAGAACAAGATGGGTTCCACCACTCAAGGCTGGTACAAAGCAAACGTTGATGGAGCTATTTTCAGGGAGATCGAAAAACGGGGCAGGGATAGGAGTCGTGGTTTGCGATAGTGAAGGCTAGGTGATGCATGGCAGCTTTGTCGGCAGTTGTTGAGGGTGTGCACTGTGCAGGAAGCGGAGGTTAATTTGCCAGGTTGGTGGGCATGCCCCTATGCATAGAAAAAAAGAAAGAAAACCAACTCATGACTAGGCCAGTTGGGCTAGTGGGTTATGGGCCTGGACAATACCGGGCCGGACCATAGACCGTGAGCTTTTTGGTGACCTTGGGCATCCAGGAGTGATATAAGGATTAGAGGGAGACTTGCAGATGGGGTGTCTGAGTCTGTGTATGTGTGTTTATCACTAGCTCTGCCAGTAGCGGCTCCAAAAAATTATTTTAGGGGGATCAATTTTAATAACTTATTGGTCTTTTTAAATTTTCTAATTATTGAAGTTTATTTTTATTTTTATATAGCATTAACCTTTAAAAAGAAATTTTTTGGGGGGTCTATAGCATTAGACTATTAAGGATTCAACTCACTCCTTACTGTATCATACCCCCTTGTCATTTGTCTTGTATAAAAAAAAGAAGATTTGTTTACCTTTCTCAAAATATAAATATTACTGCTTATATCTTTATTATTAAGCTATTATTTGCAAATTAAATTAACGAACTTAGCGTAATCTTTTAAATAAAATTCATAATAATATAAAATGATTAAATTGGTTATTCAAAAAAAAAAATCAAATCTAGTATTTTCTGTAAATAAAAAAACATGTAGAAACTTCAAGGAAACTTCCTTTAAACCTTAAACTCCACTCCAACCACCTACCCACAGAATATCACATTTATTACTACTATTTTTTATTTTCAAATCTCATAAGCTATTTCACTTTTCAGTTTCCTTGGATTTTTTTTCTTCTCAAAATAACATTAAAACTCAAACAATTTCGTGAGTTAGCACATTTTCAAAATTATTTAGCAATCTGACAACTTGAGAGTAAGAAACTTGATTTTGCAGTGCAAAATTGAGTATAATAAACTCGAGTCTCACATCGTGGTAGCAGCTGAGATGGAAATTTTGTCCACGTAGGCATAGAAATTGAGTCCGTAAGACTTGAGTTCTGTTATATTGAACTCGAGTCCATTGGACTCAATTTTGTTTAAGTGAAAACCAAGGCTTACGAACTCGATTTCTATGCCTGGTGGACAGCCCTCCATGTGTTTAATGTGGGTCCCAGCAGTGCATTTTTCCTCTAATTCTCTCCGTCTCTCTCACTCCGTGCCTTTTTCCCCTAATTTTCTCCGTCTCTCTCACTCAGTGTCACTCACTCACTCACTACAACATGCTTCCCTCTCACTCTTCAAAGACTCTTCTTTTTCACTCTTCGAAAACTTTGCTACTAAAGATTAGTTCCCTGTCACTCTACACTCTCATCTCATCTCTGTCGCCTTTTTCCCCCTCTGCCTATCTCTCCATCGCTTTCTCCCTCTTCAAACACTTGGCAAACACATTCAAAACTACTTGGAACGCCGAATCGCTTGTTGGAAACATCCTCTAAAATCATGGATTGAATTTAGGAACACAAAAAGGGGAAAAGGCACGAGCCAATTTTGCTGGAGTGCGGGATGATCTGGGGTGAAGCGGCGTGGCGTGCATGCGGGCATGCCTGTGGGCACCCTGCCATGCCCAACGCCTGCCTCTTTGGGGCAAATAACCTCCTTTTCCAAAAAACCCTCATTTTTTGGGAAATCACTCAAAATTTGTGGGCAAGGCAACGAAGGCCAAGGCATGTAGCAGCCAAGGCCAAGGCAGCCCCCCATGGGCATGCAGTAGCCAAGGCCAGGGCATGCAGCAGCTAAGGCCAAGGTAACCCTCCATGGGCATGCAGCAGCCGAGGCCAGGGCATACACTCTCAGACCCTCTCAGACACTCTCATACAACACTATTCTTTGCTACGGATCTTCCCTCTCACTCTACACTTTCATCTCTGTCTCAATCAACATCAATTACAAAACTTTACGTATGAAATGCCAACAACTTGTTACAACCTACGGTACAATTATGACATTATGTCCCAACACCTCAACCAAATTTGCATATACTCACCCTCATAAAAAATAGTCATTACCTATTTCATATTCTTTTAAAATTCCAAATCATTCTAAGGGCATGACTTTCAAAACCCATTGAAATAAGTTATGATGAACAAAAATATTATACCAAACCACTCATTATTCATTTCATCTCTGTTACAAATCTTAAACAAATATATCTTGAAATAATTTATGCTAAAAAGCCTAGAAATACTATCTTAGGTATCAAACTCATAATCCATTTAATACCCATGATAAAAACCTAACAATACTAAATATCTTAAATAATTTATTTTTTTTATAAAAAAACCTAGCAAATAATCACAATATTTACACTAACAAAACTAAATAAATATTCCCAATATTTAAAATAATATCTTAAATAAGTTGTAATAAAAGCTTCACTCAATAAATAAATAACATAACTCAAGCACAAATTTATAATCCATTTCATACCCATGATAAAAACCTAACAATATTAAATATATTAAATAATTAAAAAAAAAACCAGCAAATAATTAATCACAATATTTACACTAACAAGACTAAACAAATATTCCCAATATTTAGAATAATATCTTAAATAAGTTGTAATAACTTCACTTAGTAATTAAATAACATAACTCAAGTACAAATTTATAAAACATTACCTGAGATGTAGATTTACTTCCACTGTGAGAGTGTTGTGAAAGTGTGAGAGTGTGAGCTGATGAATTTTGTTGAGGGAAAGAGTGTTGTGTTGCAGTGAGTGAGTGAGTGACAGATTGAGTGAGAGAGACGACGAGAATTAGGGGAAAAAGACATCACTAGGACCCACATTAAACATGTGGAGGGCTATCCACTAGGCATAGAAATCGGAGTCTTTTGGGTAAAAAATGCAAAATTTAAAGTTAATTCGCATTATACTTACTGTTCAAAATTATTTGGGGAAGTGAGGAGAGAGGTTGAATTTCGGCAATGACGTTGCCGAAATTCAGCCAAAAAAAGCAGTGAGAGAATAGTGATACCGAAATTCAACAGAAAGGAGGAGAGAGGAGAGAGAATAAAAAAAAGTAGGAGAGAGGAGAGAGAATATCCCTTGCCGAAATTGTGGAGGGGAAAAAAAAATTTTTTTTTTTTTTTTTTTTTCCCCACAATTTCGGTAATGCCATTGCCGAAATTGTTGGGGAAAAATTTTTTTTATTCCCCCCACAATTTCGGTAATGCCATTGACAAAAATGTGGGAAAAAAAAAGAAAGAATTGGGGAAAAAAATTTTCGCTATTTGGATTACGGCAAAAGCATTGCCGAAAATGTGAAAAAAAAAAAAAAAAAAGGAGAAAAGGATTACGGTAACGGGATTGCCGAAATAGGAAAAAAAAATTTCAAATAAAAAATAAAAAATAAAAAAATAAAAAAAAAAGAAAAAGAGAAAAGGATTACGGCAATCCCATTGCCGTAATAGGAGGAAATATCTATTTCGGCAGTACCGTTGCCGTAAATGTAAATAAATAAAAAGAAATTGAGAAAAAATAATTTCCTCTATTTCGGCAATAGCGTTGCCGTAAATGTAAATAAATAAATAAAAAGAGAAAACAGCAATGGAATTGCCGAAATTGAGAAAAAATTAAATAATTTTCCCTTATTTCGGCAATAGCGTTGCCGTAAATGTAAATAAATAAATAAATAAATAAATAAATAAGAGAAAACAGCAATGGGATTGCCGAAAATGTGGGAAAAAAAATATTTTTTTCCCAAACAATTTCGGCAATGGCATTACCGAAATTGTTTGGGGAAAAAAAAATTTTTTCCCCACAATTTTGGCAATGGCATTGCCGAAATTGTTGGGGAAAAATTTTTTTTTTCCCCCACAATTTCGGCAATGCCATTGCCGAAATTGTGGAGGGAAAAAAAAATTTTTTTTCCCACAATTTCGGTAATCCCAGTGCTGTTTTATCTTTTTTTTTTTATTTTTTTTTTTTTTTACATTTACGGCAACGCTATTGCCGAAATAGGGGGAAATTATTTAATTTTTCCTCAATTTCGGCAGTGCCATTGCTGAAATTGTGGGAAAGAAAGGAAAAAAGGATTACGGCAATAGCGTTGCCGTAAATATGAGAAAAAAAGAAAAGAAAAGAAAAGTACAAAAGGATTAAAAATAAAAAGGAGAGAAAACGGCAATTGGATTACCGAAAATGTGGGAAAAAATAATTTCCCAATTTCGGCAGTGCCATTGCTGAAATTGTGGGAAAAAAAAAAGAAGAAAAATTGTGGTAATAGTATTGTCGAAATAGGGGGAAAAAATTTGTGACAAATTAATTGTGGCAATGGTATTGTCGAAATAGGAAAAAAAATTTTGTGACAATCTAATTGCCGAAAATGTGAGAAAAAAAGAATTGTGGCAATGGTATTGCCGAAATAGAGGAGAGATATAAAAAAAGTACGCATATTATTCTTTCAATATATTTTTGACTGAACCAGTTTGGTTTGTCACGTTCTTTTAGAAATAGATAAGGATAGATTCAAGTACACTTTTTCTAAAGTGCACGCTGTAAACAAAAAAAACAAAGAAAGTACGGATTCTTACCATAGAAAAGAAAAAATGATTGATGTGCACACTATAAACCAAAAAAAGTAAAGAAAGTACCTAGATTCTTACAATATAGAAGGAAAAAATTATTGATGTGTACACAGTAAACCAAAAAAGCAAAGAAAGTACATATATTCTTACACTACGGAAAAAAAAATGATTGATGTGCACGCTTTAAAAAAAAAAAAAAAAGTACATAGATTCTTACAGTGGACTTTCCTTCGTTGTAAACAAAAAAAAGTAAAGAAAGTAAACTAAAAAAGACAAAGATTCAATCAACCAATCACCTCAACTCCTCATCTCATTTGATTTTTATTCTCTGCAGAAAATATATTTTGCCACACCTAAATCTTTAACGTGATTCTTTTTTGTCTACTCCTCATCTCATCTCACCTCATCTCCATTCTTTTTTGTCTGCTCCTCGTCTCATCTGACTTATATTCTCTGCAGAAAATAAATTTTACCACGCCTAAATCTTTCTTTTTTGTCTTTTTATTGTTCAATTGGTAATAAAAGAGAAGGGAAGTACATAGATCCGTATAGAAGGAAAAAATGACTGATGTGCACGCTGTAAACAAAAAAAACAAAGAAAGTATACAGATTTTTGATGTGCACAATATATATTGATGTGCACACTATAAGGTGTTATTGAAACCCTAAACTATAATGCACAATATATATATAGACACACACAGACACAAAATAAATAAACGGACACCCAAATCTAACTTGCAGTGCTAGAAAACATCATAGCATATGGAATTAGTACCATGTTCTTTCAAATAATACAAACTAACAATATGGTCCAACTCCTAAAAACATAATTAAAAAAAAAAAAAAAACAACAGTCCAACCAATCCACTGAAGTAGATTGAATACTTATGTTGGGTCATTCAGTTTAGCCACTAGTGGAGCCAGCCACAGTTCGAGTTGGGCATGTTCTTCTATTATGGCCTTCTTGCCTACAAAGACTGCACAATGGCCTTGGTTGATGCTCTGCCCCTTCATCCATTTCATTTCGAAGCCGAGTTGTTCTTGGTCGACCTTTTTCACGGCGCAACTTGACATTAGGATACAAGACCGGGAAATTAGGCTCATTCCAATGTACACTGTCCGGAACTATGCGAAATCTAGGTGCATAACAAGCAACTTGTTCTTCCAAATGGTAGCAACGGTCGATATATCGCATTGCAGAGATGCCTTGATATTTACACACAGCAATGACATGTGAGCACGGAATCTTATAAACCTGCCATTTTTGACAACTACAAGTGTTCTGCCTCAAATTTACCTCATGACGATGATTACCCCTATATGCAGAGTTAGGGTTTATTGGTGTTCTGACTTCAAACAGACCATCTTCATGACTGAACACAGTAACTGAATGCTTTGGTGCCTTTTTTTCCCATTTATTGAATTTATTCTTTGCATAGGCCGTAATGCGTTCACCGGCAGTAACCTCTGCACATGCCTTAGTATACCGATCGGCAAAGTAGGCGACACAACGATAGTATGTAAGTTCAACTAATGCAGTTATGGGCAGATTTCTAGCACTCTTTAGAATTCCATTGAAGCTTTCAGACAAGTTTGTGGTCATTGCCCCATAACGATGTCCACCATCGTATGCTAACGTCCACTTTTCCACCGGCATTTCCCTTAAATACTTCTCACCATCTGCACTTAATTGAGTAATTCTATCCCTGGTGATTTGATACTTTCGTAACTGATTCTCCATGCCTGCCCACATTACCATAGCCTTCAAGTTTTTATTCCCAATTTGTTGATTGAAATTGCTAGCCACATGGCGAAGGCAAAAACGATGATACCAACGTGTCGATTGACATATAGTCCGTATCGCTGCCATTATACCAGGATGACGATCAGATATGACACATAACCCTTCTCGATTAGTGACATTAATCTGAATACAACGCAAAAACCAATACCAGCTATCATCAGTTTCCTTCTCCACAATGGCAAAGGCAAGTGGAAAAAGTCTGTTGTCACCATCCCAAGTTGATGCAATCAGTAACGTACCTTTATACTTACCATATAGGAAAGTTCCATCTATACTAATCACTGGCCTACAATGTTGAAAACCTTCAATTGATGGACCAAAAGCCCAGAACACTCTCTCGAATATCGCACAGCCTGGCATAGTAGCAGGTATTGTTCTCCAAATAACCCTGCTGTCCGGGTTTGAATCAGTCAAAGCTTTCAACCATTTTGGCAATAATTGGTAAGATTTGTCCCAATCACCAAACGCTCTACCAATTGCTTTCTCTTTTGCCTCCCACACCTTGAAATAAGAAGGCCTGTATTGGTACTTATTGTAAAGAGTCTGTTGAAGTGAAGCAATCTTTATGGTTGGATCATTTTTGACAACATCCCTCAACTCTTTCTCAATAACATGGGTGTCTAATTGCTCGTGATCTTGTGTGAGCGTAGACTCTGTACATGTGTGTGGACCATTGTACTTCCTAACCTCAAACAACCCATATGTAGCCCGGAAGCATGCTCGAAGACGCCAAGAACAATTTTTGCACCTTACAGACCAACATTCTGGATCTGACTCTCTTACACAAAATGTTTGGTTCCTCTTGATGTGATAGCGTTTAACAGCAGCTTGTAGTTCATCCTTATCGGCAAAAAGCAAGCCCACATAAAACTCTTGGGTAGGGTCCCAAATACTCTGAGTGGGCTTTTCAAATGGTGGGGTTGGATCAATTATATTATCCCACGTGTTCTGTGAAAAGCTTAGTGATGAAGGTTGATGGACTCCCATAGTTGGACTGCTTTCATGATTACCTTCATTTGGAGGCTCCTGTTCATCTCCAATATCATCAAGGACCTCATCGTCATCAAGTTGGTCATCACTATCCATAGTCCGCATCCTTTCTGATAATGTATGGACCGCATTTTCAGTAGTAGCAGCTATGCGATGTGTATCATTAGGATCATTAGCAGCTCTCTGAGAGGCGGTTTGGTCATACTGAGCTTCAAACTCAAAACAAGTAGTCTCTTGTGTGACATGCTCAGTTGGATTATCATAGTCAGCATCACTGTTGGAAATTGGCCGAGAAGGAACATGTTGGTCCTCAGTTGCAACATGGGTATATGGAGAATGATAGTTAGCACCGCCAATGTTGATTGGAGAATGAGCCGCATCTTGAGAATAATGACCAATATGAGTGGCATATGGATCATGGAAGTGCCCGTCATGTGAATAGTTAAACGATGCACTCGGTCCTTCGTTGGCATATCGAATGGGGAAAACATCTCGGTGGCTTCTTATAGGCTCTACACCCACGTATAACTCTGCACCTACAAATCCATATTGGCGGTCTAACATATCGAATATTGCATTGACACCATTATCATCTGCTACCAAAACTTGCTGGTAAGTCACAGGATGTGGATGACATTGAAATGGAAATCTATACCAAATAGTCAATTTTGAATCTTCTCTGTTTATATGAAGCGTGGATGCTACTCTATCACATAGATCTTCAAATGTAACACCCCGGCTTAATGGAAGCATAGAAGGAGGTGGCCCTTCGTAATAAACCCCATTTTCTCCATGTTTAATTATTCCACCGGAATGGATGAGAAAAATGAACAACTTTTCTGCCATCTACAGTAAAGCATAATAATAGTATTAATAAATTAACACAACACAACCATTACAATGCAATACAAGAAGGTAATCCATTAAAAATATTCACTGATAATAATAGTATTAAACATACGTGTATATTATAGGCTAACAAACTAAGTATTTCTTTAAGGAAATATACGTCAATTTTGAAATTTAGGCAAGAATTCATGGATACATAATTTAAAACATATCATACAAATCAGTTCATGTTGCAAAACACATAATACAGAAACAAGATTTGCATGAACAAATAATTTAACAAAAAAAAAATTTCCATGCTTAGCTATGCCCCTAAAACATATCAACATGAATATTATAAAAGAAAAGTAACTACTTAAGAAATATAACTCACCTTCTAAGAGATAACGAACGGATAGATATTTGCAAGTGTTGTTACTTATAGTTGTTTGTAGAATATATGGCACGCATGATTTGAAAATGGTTGGTAAAATTATGAGGGGAACAAGAGTGGAGAAGAAGGTTGATGGAATTTATAGGGGAAAAAGAGTAGAAAATAAGAACGGTGGAAATTTCAGTGACATTAGTACTGTTTAAATAGGATGCAACTTTCATATCAGTTAAATTCAGTGACATTATAGGGTACTTTTACCATAAAAGAACATGACAAACCAAACTCCTTCGGTCAAAAAAGTACTGAAAGAATCTCTGCAATGTCACAAATACTGAAAGAATCTCTGCAATGCCACTGCAATGCCATTGTACTTGAATCTATCCTTATAGGGTACTTTTTTTTATATGTGTACTTTTTTATCAATCTCTCTCCACTATTTTGGCAACAAAAAAATACTGAAAGAATCTCTGCAATGCCACAAATACTGAAAAGAATCTTTACAATGTCATTGTACTTGAATCTATCCTTATAGGGTACTTTTTTTCATATGCGTACTTTTTTTTTTTTTATATCTCTCTCCTCTATTTCGGCAATGCCATTGCCACAAACCAGATGAGATAAGGAGTTGAAGTGATTGGTTGATTGACTTTTTGTTTTATTTTTTTTACTTTCTTTGCTTTTTTTGTTCACAGCGTGCACGTAAGAATCTATGTACTTTCTTTACTTTTTTTTTTTTTGTTAACAACGTGCACATCAATCAATTTTTTTCTTCTATATTGTAAAAATCTATGTACTTTGTTTGCTTTTTTGGGTTTACAGTGTACACATCAATTATTTTTTTTTTTCGGTATCGTAAGAATCTATATACTTTATTGTTGTTTACAGTATGCACATCAATCATTTTTTTATTCTATATTGTAAGAATCTATATACTTTCTTTGCTTTTTTTTTTTGGTTTATAGTGTGCATATCAATCATTTTTTTATTCTATATTGTAAGAATCTATATACTTTCTTTGCTTTTTTTTTTTGGTTTATAGTGTGCATATCAATCATTTTTTCTTTTCTATTGTAAGAATCTGTATACTTTCTTTGTTTTTTTTTTTTTTTTTTTTTGTTGTTTACAACGTGCACATCAGTCAAATTTTTTCTTCTATAAGAATCTATGTACTTTTTTTTTGTTTTTGTTTACAGCGTGCACTTTAGAATAAGAATCAATGTACGAGAGGCTGTGGAGAATAAGAATCTATGTACTTTTTTTTGTCTTTGACACTTTTACGAGAGTTTGGAAGAGAGGTTGTGGAGAATGAAAATAAAAATGTACACCACAGTAGCCATCATGCAAAGGAAAAAAGATTTACCAAAGGAAAAATGTACACATTTCTTGTTTTCACAAAGGTCTTACGGTTAGTAGTATAATGTGCTATGTATACTATTTAGGCATAATATTTTTTGCTACAATGATGCATAAATAATGATAATACTTTAATATATTTTTAATAAACAGTCATTTTACATTGACTAGTGATTGCGACGATGAGGTACGTTCAATTTTTGTTGCGTTCCACAACATGGAGGATGCCTATTTTCTCGTTGTGGGTACCTTCGTGCTTGCACAGGACTTCTCCCCATGCGCCTCGGCTGTGTTCTAATATCAACCTCCGTTTGATAATTACCATAGTCATCATCTTCATTATCTGAAGACACCTCCATCTCTTGGGTATCTTCTGCATCTTCCCCACTATCCTCATTTGAGGCATCTTCCTCAGAGTCTGTTACAGAGGCCTCTTCTTCGGAGTTTGGAGCACATACCCATGTATTTTGTGGTGTACAAAAATCACCAACATGAGGGGGTGGTTGGGAAGGTTGTGGTGTGCAGAAATCATAGTTGTACTGGCTATCTTGGCTATAATTGTATTGTCCAGAATAAGATGGAGGTGGCGATGGGTGATAGGAGGGAGGTGTTGAATTAGGTTGGGGATACTGGTCATAGCTAAACAAACCCTCAAATCCTTGTCCTATGGAAGTGGATGACCCAATTTGTTGATATAAATTCATGCAATACTCGTTGACATTAATTGGATTATACTCACTGAAGGTGGTTGGCTCATTACCAGCAAATGTTGATGGCCCAGCTTGGGTAGAGCTGTACATATTGTGTTGTGCGGAGGTGGATGGTCCGGCATCATCATTTCGGCATTGTCCACGTTGTGCAGAGGTAGATGAGTGGGTTTCAGTATAAGTTTGCGGCTGTCTTCCTTGGCGCCTTTGTCGTCGCCCGAAGTTTGTCACCCTTTCAGTAGGGACGGAGGAAATATTTGCTTCCATTGATAACTTCAGTCGAGTAAGGCCCTCTACTATTGGTGGAAGGACTTGCTGTGCTGTGAGATCATTCCTCTGTTGATTTGCAACAGCTAAATTTAACATTTTATTGACCTCAGTTTGCTGCCGCAGAAAAAGGAAAATAACATTTATTAGTGCAGTAATATTGAAAAAGTGAAAATAATAATTTGTTATCAATATTAGTGCAGTATTTGGATATGTAAATAACTTGTTATCAATATTAGTGCAGTATTATTGAAAAAGCTAAAATAATAACCTGGTATATATGGGCAGCCGCCTCTGGTGTTGTGAATAGGTGACCATTTTGCTGGTACCATGTTGCGTAGTCCACACTTGAATCAAAATGGTCATCTCCAACTAGAAGTTCAGCTCGCATATTCCAACGCTCGTAGTATTGGTCATGCTGCCTTCTCCAATTGACAGTGGACTTTCCTGTCAACTTTACACAATGCACAGATTTATCCAAATTGTCTGTAGGCCACCTTGGACATCTTTGCAACAACCCAAACTGTTGCATGACTCTTTCTGGGTGGTAATACTCTACAATTTGGAAGCACAGCAATGGCGCTGTTGTAGTCCATATATTTCTTTCTGCAAGACACCATGGATGCATATAGTTATCGTATGGTGTCCAAACAACCTGCAATTCCAATTACAATAACTATGTTATAATCAATCAAGACAATAATATAACTAGTAAATTAACCATTGATGCATTGTGATATATTACCTGTTTATTATTATGTGTATCGTGATTAGAACGGTATGAACGCAAAACATGCGTTGGTGTATGAGTGAATGTTCTTTTGGTATCCCACCTATACACAATTAATGATTGTCATACAATATTTAGGGTTTGGAAGTATCAAGGATTACAAAATTGTATAGAAATAAAAAGTAAATATTATACCTGCAACCGTATGGGTCGTCGCCATTTAAATTTGTTGGATTTATTGGAATTGGGGTCAGATATGGAAGATGCTCCCACGCCCATAATTGTAATATGAAAACAGGACCTGCAATCTCCGTGCTTTTTTTAATAGCAGCAGTACACAGCTCTTTATAAAGGTAAGCTAGTGTAGCACTACCCCAGCTATATTCCCCAGCTACACCAAAGTCGTCTAACAGCTTGAGAAAGCAGCAATGCAATCTACTTTGGCTCTTATTTCCAAATAGTAAAGCCAAAACCTGAAACATGTATGCCCTAGCATGCTGTTGGGTTGTTATAGCATTGGCACCCTCTGGTAGGTTTGAGAATGTATCCCTTACCCATGTTATTTTAAGGCCACCAAATTTCAACGCTGTTTCAGGTGGTGTCACCCCAAGTAAATTATGACATTCTGTACTCCAAGTCAAATTTATTGGCCCGCACACTGCATTGCCATCAATAGGCAATCCTGTAAGGATTGCTATATCCTGTAGAGTTATAGTCATTTCACAATTAGGTAGGTGAAATGTATGGGTACTACATTGCCATCGCTCTACCAAAGAAGTGATAAGACTCCAATCAATATCTATATGTGGTAGGCGAGTAACACGGTATAATCTACATTGATGCAAATATGGGGCGATACGCTCGCCTAACTGCGGGAGGGGTGCAAACGATTGAGGTCGCACTCGTAAGGTGGAAACCTGAATTTTTATTTAAAAAAAAATATACAATGTTATATTGCTAATGTATAAATTATTTTCATGTAAATTGAATAATTGTATATATTATTAGGACATTAATAAATTTGGATCTTGCAACGTACATTGCCTTCCATTGCATCATTAGAGATGTGGTATTGTTGCTCCATTTCAAATATATCTACAACAAAATTGAAAGAAACTCAAATAAAGGATTTATGAAGCAAAATTTTTAATAATAATAATAATAATATTAATAGTTTTAGCAAAAATAATCATACACACAATAATTAGTATTAACTATAATTGAGATGCTTACCACAATTGTGATGCCAACTAAAAGAGTGAGAATTATAGAGTGATACTTGCAAAAAAAAAAAAAAAAAAACACACAATCAGATAACCATAAAAAATAATTCATTAATCTAAAATTTGAATAACAAGAGCAACAACAACAACAACAACAACAACACCAACAATTATCATAATCATAGGCATACAAATAATATTAATTACAATTACAACAATACATAATATTTTACAATGTTAATGCTTCTAATATTTACAAAGCACATGTTTATACAATAATAATAAATTTGTTAATTTCTAGAGCTATAAGTTAATAAGCAAAGCAAAAAAACTTACATTAACAAAAACCTTACAATCCTTAGTTGTGGCACACTGAAACAAAGTAAAAGAATAACTTTGCAGCCTGAGGAATTGTGATGAGATGCAATTCTACTTCGCACTTATCTTCTCTTTTATTACCAATTGAACAATAAAAAGACAAAAAAGAAAGATTTAGGCGTGGTAACATTTATTTTCTGCAGAGAATATAAGTCAGATGAGACGAGGAGCAGACAAAAAAGAATGGAGATGAGGTGAGATGAGATGAGGAGTAGACAAAAAAGAATCACGTTAAAGATTTAGGTGTGGCAAAATATATTTTCTGCAGAGAATAAAAATCAAATGAGATGAGGAGTTGAGGTGATTGGTTGATTGAATCTTTGTCTTTTTTGGTTTACTTTCTTTGTTTTTTTTTGTTTACAACGTACATGTACATGTAAGAATCTATGTACTTTCTTTGTTTTTTTTTTTAAAGCGTGCACATCAATCATTTTTTTTTCCGTAGTGTAAGAATATATGTACTTTCTTTGCTTTTTTGGTTTACTGTGTACACATCAATAATTTTTTCCTTCTATATTGTAAGAATCTAGGTACTTTCTTTACTTTTTTTGGTTTATAGTGTGCACATCAATCATTTTTTCTTTTCTATGGTAAGAATCCGTACTTTCTTTGTTTTTTTTGTTTACGGCGTGCACATCAGTCATTTTTTCGTTCTATAAGAATCTATGTACTTTTTTTTTTTGTTTTTGTTTACAGCGTGCACTTTAGAAAAAGTGTACTTGAATCTATCCTTATCTATTTCTAAAAGAACGTGACAAACCAAACTGGTTCAGTCAAAAATATATTGAAAGAATAATATGCGTACTTTTTTTATATCTCTCCTCTATTTCGGCAATACCATTGCCACAATTCTTTTTTTCTCACATTTTCGGCAATTAGATTGTCACAAAATTTTTTTTCCTATTTCGACAATACCATTGCCACAATTAATTTGTCACAAATTTTTTCCCCCTATTTCGACAATACTATTACCACAATTTTTCTTCTTTTTTTTTTCCCACAATTTCAGCAATGGCACTGCCGAAATTGGGAAATTATTTTTTCCCACATTTTCGGTAATCCAATTGCCGTTTTCTCTCCTTTTTATTTTTAATCCTTTTGTACTTTTCTTTTCTTTTTTTCTCATATTTACGGCAACGCTATTGCCGTAATCCTTTTTTCCTTTCTTTCCCACAATTTCAGCAATGGCACTGCCGAAATTGAGGAAAAATTAAATAATTTCCCCCTATTTCGGCAATAGCGTTGCCGTAAATGTAAAAAAAAAAAAAAAAAAAATAAAAAAAGATAAAACAGCACTGGGATTACCGAAATTGTGGGAAAAAAAAATTTTTTTTCCCTCCACAATTTCGGCAATGGCATTGCCGAAATTGTGGGGAAAAAAAAAAATTTTTCCCCAACAATTTCGGCAATGCCATTGCCGAAATTGTGGGGAAAAAATTTTTTTTTTCCCAAACAATTTCGGTAATGCCATTGCCGAAATTGTTTGGGAAAAAAATATTTTTTTTCCCACATTTTCGGCAATCCCATTGCTGTTTTCTCTTATTTATTTATTTATTTATTTATTTATTTACATTTACGGCAACGCTATTGCCGAAATAAGGGAAAATTATTTAATTTTTTCTCAATTTCGGTAATTCCATTGCTGTTTTCTCTTTTTATTTATTTATTTACATTTACGGCAACGCTATTGCCGAAATAGAGGAAATTATTTTTTCTCAATTTCTTTTTATTTATTTACATTTACGGCAACGGTACTGCCGAAATAGATATTTCCTCCTATTACGGCAATGGGATTGCCGTAATCCTTTTCTCTTTTTTTTTTTTTTTTATTTTTTTATTTTTTATTTTTTATTTGAAAATTTTTTTTCCTATTTCGGCAATCCCGTTACCGTAATCCTTTTCTCCTTTTTTTTTTTTTTTTTTTTTTCACATTTTCGGCAATGCTTTTGCCGTAATCCAAATAGCGAAAATTTTTTTCCCCAATTCTTTCTTTTTTTTTCCCACATTTTTGTCAATGGCATTACCGAAATTGTGGGGGAATAAAAAAAATTTTTCCCCAACAATTTCGGCAATGGCATTACCGAAATTGTGGGGAAAAATTTTTTTTTTTCCCCCACAATTTCGGTAATGCCATTGCCGAAATTGTGGGGGAAAAAAAAAAAAAAAAAAAAATTTTTTTCCCCTCCACAATTTCGGCAAGGGATATTCTCTCTCCTCTCTCCTACTTTTTTTTATTCTCTCTCCTCTCTCCTCCTTTCTGTTGAATTTCGGTATCACTATTCTCTCACTGCTTTTTTTGGCTGAATTTCGGCAACGTCATTGCCGAAATTCAGCCTCTCTCCTCACTTCCCCAAATAATTTTGAACAGTAGGTATAATGCGAATTAACTTTAAATTTTGCATTTTTTACCCAAAAGACTCTAGAAATCGAGTTCGTAAGCCTCAATTTTCATTTAAACAAAAACGAGTCCAATGTACTCGAGTTCAATATAACAGAACTCAACTCTTAAGGACTCGATTTCTATGCCTATGTGGACGAAATTTCCACCTTAGCTACTATCACGATGTGGGAATTGAGTTCATTATACTTGATTTTGCATAGTAAAATTGAGTTTCTTACTCTCGAGTTGTTAGGTTGCTAAATAGTTTTGAAAATGTGCTAACTAATGAAATTGTTTGAGTTTTAGTTTAATTTTGAAAAAAAGTCCCAGTTTCCCTTCTCAAAGTTTCAAGCTTAGACGATGAAGAATAAAATTTTAGACTCAAGCTTCCTCTACCCTACTTGTGAATTTCTGCTATCTTATTGTGTAGCTATGCATCTTTTAATTTATTGTCGGATCTTCCCATCCTTTTTTATCAGTTTTTAGTGTTAGGGTGGTCAAATTTTTATTTTAGGGGTTCAAAAGAAATTTTTTTATAAAAATATTATATTTAATTTTTTCATTTTCTTCAAGTTCGGGGGTTCATTTAAATCCCCTGCCTTTAATGTGGCGTTGCCATTGGCTTTGCGCATCTAATTGTTGCATGCAGTTTGGCTGTAGCATGCTAGTGTAATAAAAAAAAAAGTGATAAAAGGATTACAGGGAGACTTGCACATGTTTTCTTAAGCAAGAAATCATGGTAAAAAAGAAGAGTAATGCTGTCGCCATAAACTATTTTACAACTTTTTTATTGACTATAGTTGTTGCCAATTTCTACTAGTTCTTATATGGTCCACTATTAATATCACTTTTCACTTACCAATAATTACTTACTACATCAGCAGTTTGTAAAATAGGAGTAGTTTGTAGCTTTAGTATTTTCCAAAAAAGAATATTGAAAACCGCATTATTAAGATGTGTGAAGTGTGAACAACGAAGTTGCAAGACTAAGACTGTAGTATGCTGCACATACATCCATTTAACAATGGTCTTAGATAATTGGGATGAGAAATCATTTTTGAAGATCCAATTGGTAATACTATCTTTAGTGACATGGATGGATGGTCGATGTTTCCTGCTTTGTGTTTGTCAGGATAGAACTAGACATCCCATTTAGGGGTGTCCATCAGAACCCGGAAACCGACCCACCCGCCCAAACCGCCCGGGCCGACCAGAAAACCGGCCGACTCGACGTCGGTGACGGTCGGAGACGGGTCTCCGCCACCAAAAACCGTTTTAGGCGGTTCGGATGGCGGGTTTTCTTCCTCAAAACCCGATATACCCGATCCGACCGACGAAAGCGAAGAAAGAACGCCGGTTTTACCTAGATCCGTTCAGATTCGTCGATATTCCGGTGAGAAGTTTGGTAGTTTTTGGTTAGATTCGGCGAAGATCTTGGTTTTCTCTTTAAATCCGGTGAAGATCTTGGTTTTCTTGCTTAGATCCGGCGGGGAGATGAAGATTTTGCTCGATTTTTACTTAGATCTGGCTAGATGTGGTGCTTTTGCTTCGATTTTGCTCAGATCTGGGATTGATTTTTGCTTCGATTCTTGCTTGATTTTGCTCAAATCTGGGCTTGATATAGTGCTTTTTGCTTCAATTTTTGCTTAGATCTTGTGATTTTCTCTGAAATCTGGGCTTATGCGGTGGATTTGAGCTTCAATCCGGCGAAGATTCCGTGATTTTTCTCAGTACCGAGGCCGACCGACCCGACCGTCGTTCACCGGAGACCGATCCGACTCGACCCGATGTCGTCGGCGGTCGGCAGCGGGTCGTTCCATCAGCCACCCGATGTAAGCGGGTCGGTTGCGGGTTGGGCATAAACCCGACCCGGACCGACCCGTGGACACCCCTAATCCCATTAAAGAAAGGGGGAAGGCTTTACTTATTGGCCCAATTGATGAAATCAGAGTGTGTGAACTGTGAATTATGATGGCTTTGGAATGTATGTTTGATGTTTGGGATGTAAAATATTTTTTTTCCTCGGCTTCCTTTTCTATAGGATGACTAGTCTACTATGAATCGATGCACCTTTGGGCCAGCGGTTATTTTTATCCACTCTTCTTGGTTGGCTCATAGCCCAAATCAAATTCAACGAAGTAAATTGAGGTCGATTTTGATGGGCTCAGAGATTCCTAAGTAGGTTATTCTTAGTCTTCTTCCTGAGGCATATGTTGAATTCATCATGTTTTTAACGATTATTATTATTTTTATTTATTGTTTTCATTTAACATTATTTTTAAAATATTTTAGTTAGTTGTCTTGTTTCTAAAACTATGTAGGAAATTAGCATCTTGAGTCTCTAAAAGTTTTACTTGCAATGTCTTCACGGATTTTATTCCGCACTTTACTTGCAATAACATGCAGAATCTCCTTCTGAATTGTAGGTGAGTGTACGTAGCAAATTTAGGAGCATTTTCCAAAACAACTTGTGCAACCTTATCATTATAAGATGCCAAAATTCTAATCATCTCAAGGAAATTTCCTCGGTTTTTTGATTGAAGGGTTTCATCATGACCTTTAAAAGGACACCCTTGAAAGGTGAGCCACCGAACAATATCAATAGAAGTTTTCACCCACAGTCGATTATTTAGAATTTGTTCAAAACTTTGCACATTCATCACTTTATCTATATGCACTGATTCATTCAATAGATCATCACAATATTTCACAGCATTGTTGTGGGGTGAACAAGGATCTTCTCCAACATGATTCAAAAAGGCACAATTCTTTCCATTATTGACTTTTTTCCAATTTCTAAATCCTGTGAAAGTAAATGCATCACAGCCAGGGCGTTTACTTCTTTCCATGGTAAAGAGATAACATGGCAGACAGTATGCAGCATCTTTAGAAGGAGAATACTCCAGCCAAGAAGAAAATTGAGTGAACCAAGAAGCTTGAAAGCGACGAGGATGATTTTTTCTAGAAAATGGATAGTTTGAAAGACGAATTTGATATGGTTTAGCTTTTAAATAAGCACGTCTAACTTCATCACGTATATTGGCTGGATAGTTACACATTTCAATGCGCTCTCCTGGATCTCGTTTTAAAATTCTAACATCAACTTCATTGGAACTAAGTGGTGAAAATTTTAAATGAATTTCTTCAAGTTCCACTTCCACCACTGACAGTCTAGAAGGATGTTTTTCGGGATCAATTCTTGGAGATTTGGAAGGACGCTCATTGGAAGTTGACGCTTCAACATTAGAACCTAAAAGTGTACTATTTTCTGAATTACTGTCTTCATTTTTTTTGAAGAATGAGTCAATAGTCCTAAACTTGCCCATGACCTAAATTATCAAATTAAATTACACTTACTAAATAAAAGACAAACAATCATTTAAATGTCAATACATTAAAAAAAAAAAAAAAAGTACAAACAACAACTAAATACATGAATATATATTGTCTATAATATATTGATTATTATAATAATAAATAATATATTATAAGAAATTTAAAAAAGAAAGCAATGAAAAAAAAAAGAAAAAAACAAATACCTGAAGCACACGGTGACACAGCACAAGCACAAGCACAGAAGCTTCACAAAATTGAGGGGCCCACAGTAATAGCTTACTGACAATTGTAACGAGAAAGGGAAAAAATTAGTCACTTTTTATGGTCTAAATTCAACACATATCACGTTTACCCAAGAAACATTGAACACAGTACATATATTTAACTATTGCAATTCTGGAAAGTGCAGAACAAAGAGACAAAACCTTTACCTTTAAACAAAGAGAAAAATTTTACTTTTAAACAAAGGGAAGAAAAGCAAAGAACTAAAATCTGAAAAGATTAAAAAAAGAAAGAAGAAGAGGGCAAAGGCAGACGGCAGTTCAGTGGCTGTGGCGAGAAGGACTGAAGCCTGAAGGAGGCTGAAGGCAAAGAGAAAGAACTGAAAGAAGAAAAAGAAGAAGAATGCAAAGCCCAAGTCCTCAATGGAGACAGAGAGAGTGAGAGAGAGAGAGAGAGAGTCACCTGTTGAAAGATTTTTTCTGTTCTGCAACTGTAAGACTGCTGCAACTGTGTGGCGACGTGTGGGAGAGACAAAGTTTCAGCCTTTTCAAAATTTTTTTTTTGTGTACAAGTAAGCCCTAGGAAAATTAGAAAATTTTTTTTCTCTTTTATTTGTTGAGATAATTGTTTTTTTTGGCCTAATTTGTTGAGGTAATTGTTAAAATACCTGTATTCGTTTTAAAGATGCTAAATGTATAATTATTGTAATTTGTTTACATGTATTTGTGGATTATATTTTATTGAAATGAAAATTGTATTTATTTTTAGACTTTATATAGGTATATTATTAGGATGGGGGCCAAAATGACAAAATTATTTAAGATAATTTAAAAAAAAAAAATTTGGGGGGGGGCTAAGCGGAAAAATTTTGGGGGGGCCAAGGCCCCCATCGGTCCTCACGTGGCTCCGCCATAGACTAAAACTCAAGTTCAAAGTGAAATTCAAGTTTTTAAAACTCAAGTTGTGTGTGATGGTAAGTTAATGTGGAAAAAATATGTGGAAATCGAGTTTTAAAAGCTCGATTTCCTGTGTTCACCTGGTCCTTCCTTCTTTCGTGGACTCCTTTCTTCTTTGTTCTTTGTTCTTATTTCTTTGTTCACCTGATCCTGTCGTCTTCCGTGGAATCCTTCATCATGTTCAGATCTTCCCGTGTGAACTATTCTTCCTCTTCCTCTGGGTTCTTCTCTTCTTCTTCAATTTCTTCAGAATCTCAGATCTTCATCGTATTCTTCAGATTGTTCTTATTCTTTTATGGAAATCGAGTCTTTAAGACTCGAAATCTATGTGGCATATTAGTGTCCAACTTAACAAGTAGGAAGCAAGTCTTTAAGCCTCGAGTTCTATATAAAACTTGAGTTTTTAAAACTCGAGATGCTAATTTGCTAAAACCTTTCAAATGCATGTTAACTTAATATATTCAATCCCCTTACTATGCTAATCCCCAAATATCCCGTTTTTAACCATCATGATGCTTGACATGGGGTATGAGGTTGAGCTACTATCAGTTGGTGAATTGTATTGTATGTATGATGGGAGGGAGTGAAAGGTGCACTAAGGTATCAACTCCTACATTGGGGGTTGATGGATCTTTATAGACAACCAAAAGGTTCTTTTTCCATCACTATGATTATCTAATGCCCGTAATAACCTTTTAATGTAGCAAGGAGGGGACTGCCCCTAATACGTGTATCCAGGGCCTACCTGGGAGAAGGTTACAAAGCTACATCCATGACCAAGTCTTGAAAGATTGCCATAAATATGGTCAGCCCAATTTCTACCCCCAGGTTAATTTATTTCTCCAAAAACCTCTCCTTCAGTTCCATCGAATTCTGGAACAATCATAGTACTTGAAGGTGTGTACAATCTACCTTCAGTCAGTCTTGATCAGTAAGTACTTGAGCTACTATCATATCTTTGGATTTGATAGTAACGTGGAGGGCCTGGATGTGTCTTATCCCTTCAGGTGAAAGTTCTTCATCAAAGAAGATGATGTGATTGGTGGCAATATGGAACTTGTAAGATATTCCAAGCATACGTTTCATTTAAAATTTTTAGCAAAGTATTATGAGGTGTCTTTGATGTCAAGATGAAAAGTGTATTTGAGATCTAGGCAGGCAGGTTGTTCAGTCTTTGGACGAGTTTGTATTCACTTTGCATTACTTTTAAGAAGTTTGTAAACTGTTGTTCGGTGACAAGCTATTTCAACATCCCTGGTACAGCTTATATTCTCCTTTTCTAGATCTCTATTTCATCGGATACAAAGATCGTTCCACCACTAGTTACTCCCTACATTCTATATTACAGGTTTCCAAATTTAATTTCCTATTTTAAGGACAAGAGTTTTAGGTAGTAATTCCAAGGGACTTCCCTTGTCATATGGAATGGGAATCAAGATAGTGGTTGGAATAGTACTTCTGATGCTTGTGAGATCTGCAATTTCTGCCTGTAGTAGAGGACCGGGTTATGGTTAATGAAGCTTTCAATGTCATCTTTTAGAGCTCATTGTGTTATGAATAACAATACTTGCAAACATTCAGTAGGTTCATTATGGATTTGATGGGACAAGTGGTTAATTTCTAGGTGAAATTGAGACAAATCTCTCTGAGGAACTCTGCAAAATAGCCTCTGAACTTCAGGATAAGGGGTGCATCCTCACAAAGGGAGTCATAGTAACCAGGCTCGAGTGACTGTTTACCACAGACATAGGTGTTTGAAAAGTCCAATAATCATGTATGAGAAACAACTCCTGTCTAGTGCCGGAAGGTCAAGGAATTTGGTGACCTAATAATGACGGGAATTAGTGATCGACGCTGAGTTTCTAATCAAGAAATATGAAATAATGACATTCATTGGTAGAAAAATGATTTTAAAATGAGGTCGAATATATGGAATTAAAATTTATTGATTTTAATTCATCCTTATTGGTGTAATGAAAGTCAAATAAAATTTTCGGCCTCATTGATTCAATTGAAAGTTTATTGATCATTACCATGCATGCATTGGAAAAATCCTACAAAATAATTGTAGAATTACTAATCATCAAACCAATCGATTTCTTTTAATAAAAAATAAAAAATAATTGCATTGATAATATGGAAAACCTTATCCAAATTAGAATCATCCAAGTCCAAAGAAGAGTATGTTCTGATAAAAAATTCTGGATTTATATCCTTTAAGGTAAACAATTAGAAATAAAATCAGATAAGGTGTAAGGAATCAGAAACTTAGAAGACTAGTTTAGAGTTCATTGGTACTTTGACTAAGCCTTAAAATAATGAGTTGGCTCTTCTATACACGATTGACACTCGGAGAGGCCAAATTAGTACACAATTTTCCCACCTTCAAACGATATACATTTTCTTGCTTTTTCTTTTGGAATTTCCCCTAACCATTTTTTTTTTTTTTTTTGGTTAAATACATCAGTTTTTTTTTTAATCTTTTTTTTTTCATCATTTTAATGAGGTTTCCCAAGTTTTTAGAACTCCAATATTTTTCACAAAAAAAAGGGCAAAATTTAACAAAATTGCTCCCTCTCTCCCCCTTTTCCTTCCATCATTTAACTACTTATTAGAAAATTCTTTTATTCCCCACGGCCCTCCTCTAAAACCAAGAAATTTCTTTTAAACAATGTGGCACGGTACAAAGCATAGACCTTCTCACCCGAGAGGGTATATCATGTTTTAGGAATATACACCAGCTCTCTCACAACACCTGAGACCCACACTCACTGCCAAAGGAGAAAAAAAAAAGTAAGAAAAGCATTATAGCTACTACCATATAGAATTATTGGGCATTTTAAACAAAACGATGAACTTGGTTTTTTTTTTTTCTTTTCTCAAACGGATTCACAGAATAGTGTTCTAGCAATAGAAAAGTACTTTTTAGTTATGATATATAGATTTATACCTATGGATTAGTATTAATCCAATGTTATCAATTAACGAAAAATCTGAAGACACATGACTTAGCATGTACACTAAAAACCAAAACTTGTGCGCCAAGACATGTCTCTATGTGATGCAACCAAATCATCCACACATTCTATAAATTTACAAAGGGAAATTGCGAATTTTCGTAACTAGATATGAATCAATGATAACAAAACAGGAGTACACTGGGACAACTAGTGTCAAGTGCAGTGCGGATACATCTCTCTTCTTTTATGAATTAGAAATTTCATTAAGAAACAACAACACTTCCTACAAATACAACTTGAAAAGAAAATAAAAGAAAATGATAAAACAATAATAATGATAGACTCGAGCCTTGTATGATTCTTTAACACTCTAAATAATTATCGCCCATCATCAAGTTCCGATATTTTAAACTGGCTCTTTATGCTATCGTAACATGCAGAATCACTATTAGCACCACTGAGACAAACATCATCTGGTCTACTGAGTGAGTACTCAGTCTCTTTTGAACTTACACTACCTTTAACATGTGGAGGCTTCTCCATTGCTTTCAAGCCCTCAAGTTCCAATGCAACTTCTTTCATGGTAGGCCTCTCTTCTCCCTTCAAGCTTAAGCATCTCTTCACTAACACGGCAACCTCCATAACTTGCTCAGCATTTCCCTCATTCAACACTCTGCGGTCAAGAATTTCAAACAAGCGGTTCTCTTTCATTGCTAAGACAAAATGCATGGCTAAGTTTCTCTCTGCTTCTGGCCTATCAAAAGAAAGTGCTTTCTTTCCGGTTAGTAACTCTGCAAGGAGAACTCCAAAACTATAAACATCACTCTTTTCAGTTAACTGGCTTGATTGAAAGTATTCAGGATCCAAGTATCCAAGTGTCCCTTGCACCAATGTGGTTAACTGAGTTTGATCCAGAGGAACCAGCCTTGAAGCTCCAAAATCAGATACCTTAGCTATGTAATTATCGTCTAAGAGTACATTAGTGCTCTTGATATCTCTATGAATGATCGGAGTGGAAGCAGCAAAATGCAAATAAGAAAGTGCCCCTGCAGTCTCTGTAGCTATTTGCAATCGTAATTGCCATTGAAGTGTGGAAGAATGGTCTGTGTGGTGTATATGGTTGAAAAGGGTACCATTGGTAACAAATTCATATACCAACATAGGAACTTGAGTCTCCAAACAACATCCCAATAATTTTACCACATGCCTATGGTTCACTTGGGAAAGCACAATCACTTCATTAATGAATTGTTCAATTTGACTCCGATCTATTGTTCTGGACTTCTTAATGGCAACTATTCTATTATCTGATAATATTCCTTTGTACACAGTTCCTTGGCCTCCCTGGCCTAGGATTCTATTTTCATGGTAATTGTTTGTTGCCTTCATGAGTTCTTCAGCTGTAAATATTCGAGTTGTTTCCACAGATCCTTTATGCCTGGAAAGTTGTTGCTGTAGCATAAAGCCACCATTTTGTTCAAAAAACTTCTGTTTGAGTTTGGTATGCTTTCTTTGCCTGAGTCCCAAGTATAACCAAGAAATGCCCAAAAGTAGCAGTAAGAGGCTAACACTTACACCTACACATACATGTAACGAATTAAAGCTTCTCAACCAGAAAACTAGTTCTGTGAAGGTTATTTTAAATAGAGATGCTATTCTCATTACATTTTTATAATACTTTCATTACAAATTCTAGGTGATAAGTTGTTACTAGCTGTAATTAGTGAGTAAAAAAATAATTTAAATGGTGAGTTTAAATTAGAACGAGTAACAACTTAGTATTTATAATTGATTGTGAAAATGTTGTGAACGTAACACTATTTTTAAATATCAAGAACGGGAAAAAAAGAAAAAACATATGAATATTCTAGGGAGCATTTATTGGCTTTTTTATGCGCTGATCCCCGGGACATCACAACCGTAGAAAAAAATATGCAAATTTATATATATATATATATAACGTTTTTTTTTTTTTTTTTGAGAAGATATATATATGTAACATATGATTATGAAGCGGTCAATGTTTCTTACCTAGCGCAATCCTATTCATCAAGGGAAAAGTAGTCTGAGACTTTGGTGTGGGTGGTGGTGGTGGTATGGGTTTGCAGCCCGATCCATCAATTTCTTTGCCATCATCTTCATATCCTAGCAGACACGAACAATTATATGCACCATTTAAATTGATGCATATTGAATTTTTGTGGCAAAGGCTGGTATTTCGTTCGCACTCATTAATATCTGCAAAAATATGTAGAGATGGATTTTTAAAAACAGGATAAAAACAGTCAGCAATCCATTGAAAAAAGACAATGGTATTCTATAGTCAATATAGCATTATATATTGAAATTGGTATTGTAACCTTGGCAGCCATGTGGAAGGTAAGGGTTGCCTTCGAGACCCTTAGAACAATTGCACCAATACCCTGGACCATTGTCTGAATTATGACATTCACTGTTATTTTTGCATGCGAACTTTTGAGGATGATCTTTTTTAGCTTCAGTACAAGTTTGATTCCCTATTGCCCAATTGAGCACCACCTGGGTCGTCTTATTTCTTTTTGTAAAATCTTTCAGATCTTTTGAAGAAAAATTGTAAGTTTCTTCTTCTGCTACAAAAGCATAGCTGCAAGGATTGAATTCACTTACATTTGTGTGGTTGAAATAGCTTCTGACATCGATTTTGTAATCCATGACTCCCTTTGGAATAACAGTCTGGCAACAACCAATGCCAGAGCAAGACCCCTCAATCACGTCACTGATGTTAGAACATAGAGACATGCACCCAGTTGTGTATGCTGTCCCTCTAGAACCTTTTATCCAAGCATATGTGTCACAACCAATGACGGTGAACTTGTTTTTGGTGTGGGAGATGGGGAACTTGGACAATCTGATCCAATAGTCTTGATTATAATTACTCAGACCTGGACTCCTAAAACGAGAATAAGTTCTCTCACCAACTTTCTTGTAGCAATCCTGGGCAACGCCAACAATGACACGCAATTCACCCGAAAGCGATATGTTCATCACATCTATATTGCTCGTACCCAAAAACGCTGTGGGAGGGTTGTAGGTGCGATTGCAAGTGATGAGGAAATCTTCATTCATGTAACATCCTGCCCTTGTGCCAAATGGGTATGAAATATTGAGGCTGCCACAGGTCTGGTCAATATCACTACAATTTTTCGAAGGCAGCTCATCATAATCAACCGCTGCTTCTGTTGCACATAGTAAGATCAATGTGAAGAGTAGTGCCTCATGCCAGTTGCCAATGGCAATAGTACCACCTTGTGCATTACGGCCATAACACATTTTAAGTAACTTTGTACTCTTTTTGTAGGCTTCTTCTTAGCGAGGGAGGCAAGTGATGAGTGGGGGAAGTTACAAGAATGGAAATGGAATTTCTATATTTCGAAACTTGGGGGAATGAGGCATGTAGTCTTGAGCAACTATGTTTCTCAACAGAGATTTATTCTGTTGTATTTGGAATCTTTGGATGTGCTTCAAGATCTTGCTCGGTTGCTCCTTTTGTACTAGTATCAGGATCATGATCCTTTGCACTATGCACAGGGATTAAAGACCCAAGTCAATGCTTAGGTTACTTAGAAATTTCCTCCTGGGACCCTCCAAAAAAATAAGAATACTGAGTGCTCACTGGCCCCCTCTTTCTAACAAGAAATCTACACCATTCTTGTAATTTGATTGCTTACTTTTTTATTCTTTCTTATAATTTGATTTTTTTTTTTTTTTATAAAATTTTTACAAATATCACTGTGAATTGGACTTTGAGTGAGTATCAATTTCATCCTTCGACTTTTCATTTTTAATAATTAAATTTTATTTTATCAATAAATAATTAACTATTGAACATTAGGTTTATAATAAAATTTATGATAAAAATGTCATGAATATAACATTTTTCAGCATAAAAAAAATTAGGATAAATTCCACAAACCTACCCTGAGGTTTGAGGAAATACCAATCAAGTCCATAACATTTAGAAATTGATCATCTCAGTCCAAAATCCAAACGGCTTGTTAATGCCGTTAAATTTCTGGGTAATTTTTTAGTTTCTTTCTCTCTCTGTCAGAACTCTCCTCTTTCCCATGTCTCTTCTCTTTCTTTTCTTCCTTACTTTGATCCTCTCTCCGATTTCTGTTGTCTTTTTCTTCACTTCTCTCTCTCTCTCTCTCTCTCTCTCTCTCTCTGATTTATAATTTCTCTATCTTCCTCTGACCTTTCAGTCCATAACCTCTAATTCTCACTTTGTCTGTCCGGTGGCATCGTGGTGGTAGGTTCACTGATTTCACCTCTCTGTTTGTCTTTGTGGGTGTGTTGGAGTTTTGTAGGTTTTGGTTTGGATTGTTGGATTGGGTCTGTTGTGGGGTGGTCGGTGGTAGATTATCAGAAAGCCATAGAGGAGATGTGATGAAGATTTTGTGGGTTTGAAACGTTTGTAAATTTGTTGATGCATGTGGTCTGTGGTTGCTGGTTTTGGGTTTGTGGATGAGTTTTGCTGATGGGTTTGTGGGTTGATGGTTTTTGTGGGTTTTGTTGACGCCATTGTTTTGCTGGATTTGTGGTTTTTGCTGATTCCATTGTTATGCTG
>JARPSG010000043.1:170000-210000 GCA_029955605.1 Quercus engelmannii | reverse complement strand
GCATGTGTGCATGACAACTTGCAGATAGTACCTTAACAGGTCCAGGAAAGAAATGCAATATTCTTCAGAAAAAAAAAAAAAAAAAAAAAAAAAAAAAAAAAAAAAAAAAAAAAAAAAAAAAAAAAAAAAAAAAAAACCTCTTACCGATTTTGTACGAAAATGCCCCCGGGTCCGATTGGTCATGAATTTTGACTTGAATCAAATGTCGGCATGTGTGCATGACAACTTGCAGAAAGTACCTTAACAGGTCCAGGAAAGAAATGCAATATTCTTCAGAAAAGAAAAAAAAAAAAAAACTCGTACCGATTTTGTACGAAAATGCCCCCGGGTCCGATTGGTCATGAATTTTGACTTGAATCAAATGTCGGCATGTGTGCATGACAACTTGCAGATAGTACCTTAACAGGTCCAGGAAAGAAATGCAATATTCTTCAGAAAAAAAAAAAAAAAAAAAAAAAAAAAAAAAAAAAAAAAAAAAAAAAAAAAAAAAAAAACCTCTTACCGATTTTGTACGAAAATGCCCCCGGGTCCGATTGGTCATGAATTTTGACTTGAATCAAATGTCGGCATGTGTACATGACAACTTGCAGATAGTACCTTAACAGGTCCAGGAAAGAAATGCAATATTCTTCAGAAAAAAAAAAAAAAAAAAAAAAAAAAAAAAAAAAAAAAAAAAAAAAAAAAAAAAAAAAAAAAAAAAAAAAAAAACCTCTTACCGATTTTGTACGAAAATGCCCCCGGGTCCGATTGGTCATGAATTTTGACTTGAATCAAATGTCGGCATGTGTGCATGACAACTTGCAGATAGTACCTTAACAGGTCCAGGAAAGAAATGCAATATTCTTCAGAAAAAAAAAAAAAAAAAAAAAAAAGAAAAAAAAAGAAAAAAAAAAAAAAAAAAACCTCTTACCGATTTTGTACGAAAATGCCCCCGGGTCCGATTGGTCATGAATTTTGACTTGAATCAAATGTCGGCATGTGTGCATGACAACTTGCAGATAGTTCCTTAACAGGTCCAGGAAAGAAATGCAATATTCTTCAGAAAAAAAAAAAAAAAAAAAAAAAAAAAAAAAAAAAAAAAAAAAAAAAAACTCGTACCGATTTTGTACGAAAATGCCCCCGGGTCCGATTGGTCATGAATTTTGACTTGAATCAAATGTCGGCATGTGTGCATGACAACTTGCAGATAGTTCCTTAACAGGTCCAGGAAAGAAATGCAATATTCTTCAGAAAAAAAAAAAAAAAAAAAAAAAAAAAAAAAAAAAAAAAAAAAAAAAAAAAAAAAAAAAAAAACTCGTACCGATTTTGTACGAAAATGCCCCCGGGTCCGATTGGTCATGAATTTTGACTTGAATCAAATGTCGGCATGTGTGCATGACAACTTGCAGATAGTACCTTAACAGGTCCAGGAAAGAAATGCAATATTCTTCAGAAAAAAAAAAAAAAAAAAAAAAAAAAAAAAAAAAAAAAAAAAAAAAAAAAAAAAAAACCTCTTACCGATTTTGTACGAAAATGCCCCCGGGTCCGATTGGTCATGAATTTTGACTTGAATCAAATGTCGGCATGTGTGCATGACAACTTGCAGATAGTACCTTAACAGGTCCAGGAAAGAAATGCAATATTCTTCAGAAAAAAAAAAAAAAAAAAAAAAAAAAAAAAAAAAAAAAAAAAAAAAAAAAAAAAAAAAAAAAAAAAACCTCTTACCGATTTTGTACGAAAATGCCCCCGGGTCCGATTGGTCATGAATTTTGACTTGAATCAAATGTCGGCATGTGTGCATGACAACTTGCAGAAAGTACCTTAACAGGTCCAGGAAAGAAATGCAATATTCTTCAGAAAAGAAAAAAAAAAAAAAAACTCGTACCGATTTTGTACGAAAATGCCCCCGGGTCCGATTGGTCATGAATTTTGACTTGAATCAAATGTCGGCATGTGTGCATGACAACTTGCAGATAGTACCTTAACAGGTCCAGGAAAGAAATGCAATATTCTTCAGAAAAGAAAAAAAAAAAAAAAAAAAAAAAAAAAAACTCGTACCGATTTTGTACGAAAATGCCCCCGGGTCCGATTGGTCATGAATTTTGACTTGAATCAAATGTCGGCATGTGTGCATGACAACTTGCAGAAAGTACCTTAACAGGTCCAGGAAAGAAATGCAATATTCTTCAGAAAAGAAAAAAAAAAAAAAAAAAAAAAAAAACTCGTACCGATTTTGTACGAAAATGCCCCCGGGTCCGATTGGTCATGAATTTTGACTTGAATCAAATGTCGGCATGTGTACATGACAACTTGCAGATAGTACCTTAACAGGTCCAGGAAAGAAATGCAATATTCTTCAGAAAAAAAAAAAAAAAAAAAAAAAAAAAAAAAAAAAACTCGTACCGATTTTGTACGAAAATGCCCCCGGGTCCGATTGGTCATGAATTTTGACTTGAATCAAATGTCGGCATGTGTGCATGACAACTTGCAGATAGTACCTTAACAGGTCCAGGAAAGAAATGCAATATTCTTCAGAAAAGAAAAAAAAAAAAAAAAAAAAAAAAAACTCGTACCGATTTTGTACGAAAATGCCCCCGGGTCCGATTGGTCATGAATTTTGACTTGAATCAAATGTCGGCATGTGTACATGACAACTTGCAGATAGTACCTTAACAGGTCCAGGAAAGAAATGCAATATTCTTCAGAAAAAAAAAAAAAAAAAAAAAAAAAAAAAAAAAAAAAAAAAAAAAAAAAAAAAAAAAAAAAAAAAAAAAAAAAAAAAAAAAACCTCTTACCGATTTTGTACGAAAATGCCCCCGGGTCCGATTGGTCATGAATTTTGACTTGAATCAAATGTCGGCATGTGTGCATGACAACTTGCAGATAGTACCTTAACAGGTCCAGGAAAGAAATGCAATATTCTTCAGAAAAAAAAAAAAAAAAAAAAAAAGAAAAAAAAAGAAAAAAAAAAAAAAAAAAACCTCTTACCGATTTTGTACGAAAATGCCCCCGGGTCCGATTGGTCATGAATTTTGACTTGAATCAAATGTCGGCATGTGTGCATGACAACTTGCAGATAGTTCCTTAACAGGTCCAGGAAAGAAATGCAATATTCTTCAGAAAAAAAAAAAAAAAAAAAAAAAAAAAAAAAAAAAAAAAAAAAAAAAAAAAAAAAAAAAAAAAAAAACTCGTACCGATTTTGTACGAAAATGCCCCCGGGTCCGATTGGTCATGAATTTTGACTTGAATCAAATGTCGGCATGTGTGCATGACAACTTGCAGATAGTTCCTTAACAGGTCCAGGAAAGAAATGCAATATTCTTCAGAAAAAAAAAAAAAAAAAAAAAAAAAAAAAAAAAAAAAAAAAAAAAAAAAAAAAAAAAAAAAAAAAAAAAAAAAAAAAAAACTCGTACCGATTTTGTACGAAAATGCCCCCGGGTCCGATTGGTCATGAATTTTGACTTGAATCAAATGTCGGCATGTGTGCATGACAACTTGCAGATAGTACCTTAACAGGTCCAGGAAAGAAATGCAATATTCTTCAGAAAAAAAAAAAAAAAAAAAAAAAAAAAAAAAAAAAAAAAAAAAAAAAAAAAAAAAAAAAAAAAAAAAAACTCGTACCGATTTTGTACGAAAATGCCCCCGGGTCCGATTGGTCATGAATTTTGACTTGAATCAAATGTCGGCATGTGTGCATGACAACTTGCAGATAGTACCTTAACAGGTCCAGGAAAGAAATGCAATATTCTTCAGAAAAAAAAAAAAAAAAAAAAAAAAAAAAAAAAAAAAAAAAAAAAAAAAAAAAAAAAAAAAAAAAAAAAAAAAACCTCTTACCGATTTTGTACGAAAATGCCCCCGGGTCCGATTGGTCATGAATTTTGACTTGAATCAAATGTCGGCATGTGTGCATGACAACTTGCAGAAAGTACCTTAACAGGTCCAGGAAAGAAATGCAATATTCTTCAGAAAAGAAAAAAAAAAAAAAACTCGTACCGATTTTGTACGAAAATGCCCCCGGGTCCGATTGGTCATGAATTTTGACTTGAATCAAATGTCGGCATGTGTGCATGACAACTTGCAGATAGTACCTTAACAGGTCCAGGAAAGAAATGCAATATTCTTCAGAAAAGAAAAAAAAAAAAAAAAAAAAAAAAAAAAAACTCGTACCGATTTTGTACGAAAATGCCCCCGGGTCCGATTGGTCATGAATTTTGACTTGAATCAAATGTCGGCATGTGTGCATGACAACTTGCAGAAAGTACCTTAACAGGTCCAGGAAAGAAATGCAATATTCTTCAGAAAAGAAAAAAAAAAAAAAAAAAAAAAAAACTCGTACCGATTTTGTACGAAAATGCCCCCGGGTCCGATTGGTCATGAATTTTGACTTGAATCAAATGTCGGCATGTGTACATGACAACTTGCAGATAGTACCTTAACAGGTCCAGGAAAGAAATGCAATATTCTTCAGAAAAAAAAAAAAAAAAAAAAAAAAAAAAAAAAAAAAACTCGTACCGATTTTGTACGAAAATGCCCCCGGGTCCGATTGGTCATGAATTTTGACTTGAATCAAATGTCGGCATGTGTGCATGACAACTTGCAGATAGTACCTTAACAGGTCCAGGAAAGAAATGCAATATTCTTCAGAAAAAAAAAAAAAAAAAAAAAAAAAGAAAAAAAAAGAAAAAAAAAAAAAAAAAAACCTCTTACCGATTTTGTACGAAAATGCCCCCGGGTCCGATTGGTCATGAATTTTGACTTGAATCAAATGTCGGCATGTGTGCATGACAACTTGCAGATAGTTCCTTAACAGGTCCAGGAAAGAAATGCAATATTCTTCAGAAAAAAAAAAAAAAAAAAAAAAAAAAAAAAAAAAAAAAAAACTCGTACCGATTTTGTACGAAAATGCCCCCGGGTCCGATTGGTCATGAATTTTGACTTGAATCAAATGTCGGCATGTGTGCATGACAACTTGCAGATAGTTCCTTAACAGGTCCAGGAAAGAAATGCAATATTCTTCAGAAAAAAAAAAAAAAAAAAAAAAAAAAAAAAAAAAAAAAAAAAAAAACCTCTTACCGATTTTGTACGAAAATGCCCCCGGGTCCGATTGGTCATGAATTTTGACTTGAATCAAATGTCGGCATGTGTGCATGACAACTTGCAGAAAGTACCTTAACAGGTCCAGGAAAGAAATGCAATATTCTTCAGAAAAGAAAAAAAAAAAAAAACTCGTACCGATTTTGTACGAAAATGCCCCCGGGTCCGATTGGTCATGAATTTTGACTTGAATCAAATGTCGGCATGTGTGCATGACAACTTGCAGATAGTACCTTAACAGGTCCAGGAAAGAAATGCAATATTCTTCAGAAAAGAAAAAAAAAAAAAAAAAAAAAAAAAAAAAAAACTCGTACCGATTTTGTACGAAAATGCCCCCGGGTCCGATTGGTCATGAATTTTGACTTGAATCAAATGTCGGCATGTGTGCATGACAACTTGCAGAAAGTACCTTAACAGGTCCAGGAAAGAAATGCAATATTCTTCAGAAAAGAAAAAAAAAAAAAAAAAAAAAAAAACTCGTACCGATTTTGTACGAAAATGCCCCCGGGTCCGATTGGTCATGAATTTTGACTTGAATCAAATGTCGGCATGTGTACATGACAACTTGCAGATAGTACCTTAACAGGTCCAGGAAAGAAATGCAATATTCTTCAGAAAAAAAAAAAAAAAAAAAAAAAAAAAAAAAAAAAAAAAAACTCGTACCGATTTTGTACGAAAATGCCCCCGGGTCCGATTGGTCATGAATTTTGACTTGAATCAAATGTCGGCATGTGTGCATGACAACTTGCAGATAGTACCTTAACAGGTCCAGGAAAGAAATGCAATATTCATCAGAAAAGAAAAAAAAAAAAAAAAAAAAAAAAAACTCGTACCGATTTTGTACGAAAATGCCCCCGGGTCCGATTGGTCATGAATTTTGACTTGAATCAAATGTCGGCATGTGTACATGACAACTTGCAGATAGTACCTTAACAGGTCCAGGAAAGAAATGCAATATTCTTCAGAAAAAAAAAAAAAAAAAAAAAAAAAAAAAAAAAAAAAAAAAAAAAAAAAAAAAAAAAAAAAAAAAAACCTCTTACCGATTTTGTACGAAAATGCCCCCGGGTCCGATTGGTCATGAATTTTGACTTGAATCAAATGTCGGCATGTGTGCATGACAACTTGCAGATAGTTCCTTAACAGGTCCAGGAAAGAAATGCAATATTCTTCAGAAAAAAAAAAAAAAAAAAAAAAAAAAAAAAAAAAAAAAAAAAAAAACCTCTTACCGATTTTGTACGAAAATGCCCCCGGGTCCGATTGGTCATGAATTTTGACTTGAATCAAATGTCGGCATGTGTGCATGACAACTTGCAGAAAGTACCTTAACAGGTCCAGGAAAGAAATGCAATATTCTTCAGAAAAGAAAAAAAAAAAAAAACTCGTACCGATTTTGTACGAAAATGCCCCCGGGTCCGATTGGTCATGAATTTTGACTTGAATCAAATGTCGGCATGTGTGCATGACAACTTGCAGATAGTACCTTAACAGGTCCAGGAAAGAAATGCAATATTCTTCAGAAAAGAAAAAAAAAAAAAAAAAAAAAAAAAAAAAAAACTCGTACCGATTTTGTACGAAAATGCCCCCGGGTCCGATTGGTCATGAATTTTGACTTGAATCAAATGTCGGCATGTGTGCATGACAACTTGCAGAAAGTACCTTAACAGGTCCAGGAAAGAAATGCAATATTCTTCAGAAAAGAAAAAAAAAAAAAAAAAAAAAAAAACTCGTACCGATTTTGTACGAAAATGCCCCCGGGTCCGATTGGTCATGAATTTTGACTTGAATCAAATGTCGGCATGTGTACATGACAACTTGCAGATAGTACCTTAACAGGTCCAGGAAAGAAATGCAATATTCTTCAGAAAAAAAAAAAAAAAAAAAAAAAAAAAAAAAAAAAAAAAACTCGTACCGATTTTGTACGAAAATGCCCCCGGGTCCGATTGGTCATGAATTTTGACTTGAATCAAATGTCGGCATGTGTGCATGACAACTTGCAGATAGTACCTTAACAGGTCCAGGAAAGAAATGCAATATTCATCAGAAAAGAAAAAAAAAAAAAAAAAAAAAAAAAAACTCGTACCGATTTTGTACGAAAATGCCCCCGGGTCCGATTGGTCATGAATTTTGACTTGAATCAAATGTCGGCATGTGTACATGACAACTTGCAGATAGTACCTTAACAGGTCCAGGAAAGAAATGCAATATTCTTCAGAAAAAAAAAAAAAAAAAAAAAAAAAAAAAAAAAAAAAAAAAAAAAAAAAAAAAAAAAAAAAAAAAAAAACCTCTTACCGATTTTGTACGAAAATGCCCCCGGGTCCGATTGGTCATGAATTTTGACTTGAATCAAATGTCGGCATGTGTGCATGACAACTTGCAGAAAGTACCTTAACAGGTCCAGGAAAGAAATGCAATATTCTTCAGAAAAAAAAAAAAAAAAAAACTCGTACCGATTTTGTACGAAAATGCCCCCGGGTCCGATTGGTCATGAATTTTGACTTGAATCAAATGTCGGCATGTGTGCATGACAACTTGCAGATAGTACCTTAACAGGTCCAGGAAAGAAATGCAATATTCTTCAGAAAAGAAAAAAAAAAAAAAAAAAAAAAAAAAAAAACTCGTACCGATTTTGTACGAAAATGCCCCCGGGTCCGATTGGTCATGAATTTTGACTTGAATCAAATGTCGGCATGTGTGCATGACAACTTGCAGAAAGTACCTTAACAGGTCCAGGAAAGAAATGCAATATTCTTCAGAAAAGAAAAAAAAAAAAAAAAAAAAAAAAACTCGTACCGATTTTGTACGAAAATGCCCCCGGGTCCGATTGGTCATGAATTTTGACTTGAATCAAATGTCGGCATGTGTACATGACAACTTGCAGATAGTACCTTAACAGGTCCAGGAAAGAAATGCAATATTCTTCAGAAAAAAAAAAAAAAAAAAAAAAAAAAAAAAAAAAAAAAAACTCGTACCGATTTTGTACGAAAATGCCCCCGGGTCCGATTGGTCATGAATTTTGACTTGAATCAAATGTCGGCATGTGTGCATGACAACTTGCAGATAGTACCTTAACAGGTCCAGGAAAGAAATGCAATATTCATCAGAAAAGAAAAAAAAAAAAAAAAAAAAAAAAACTCGTACCGATTTTGTACGAAAATGCCCCCGGGTCCGATTGGTCATGAATTTTGACTTGAATCAAATGTCGGCATGTGTACATGACAACTTGCAGATAGTACCTTAACAGGTCCAGGAAAGAAATGCAATATTCTTCAGAAAAAAAAAAAAAAAAAAAAAAAAAAAAAAAAAAAAAAAAAAAAAAAAAAAAAAAAAAAAAAAAAACCTCTTACCGATTTTGTACGAAAATGCCCCCGGGTCCGATTGGTCATGAATTTTGACTTGAATCAAATGTCGGCATGTGTGCATGACAACTTGCAGATAGTTCCTTAACAGGTCCAGGAAAGAAATGCAATATTCTTCAGAAAAAAAAAAAAAAAAAAAAAAAAAAAAAAAAAAAAAAAAAAAAAACCTCTTACCGATTTTGTACGAAAATGCCCCCGGGTCCGATTGGTCATGAATTTTGACTTGAATCAAATGTCGGCATGTGTGCATGACAACTTGCAGAAAGTACCTTAACAGGTCCAGGAAAGAAATGCAATATTCTTCAGAAAAGAAAAAAAAAAAAAAACTCGTACCGATTTTGTACGAAAATGCCCCCGGGTCCGATTGGTCATGAATTTTGACTTGAATCAAATGTCGGCATGTGTACATGACAACTTGCAGATAGTACCTTAACAGGTCCAGGAAAGAAATGCAATATTCTTCAGAAAAAAAAAAAAAAAAAAAAAAAAAAAAAAAAAAAAAAAAAAAAAAAAAAAAAAAAAAAACCTCTTACCGATTTTGTACGAAAATGCCCCCGGGTCCGATTGGTCATGAATTTTGACTTGAATCAAATGTCGGCATGTGTGCATGACAACTTGCAGAAAGTACCTTAACAGGTCCAGGAAAGAAATGCAATATTCTTCAGAAAAAAAAAAAAAAAAAAACTCGTACCGATTTTGTACGAAAATGCCCCCGGGTCCGATTGGTCATGAATTTTGACTTGAATCAAATGTCGGCATGTGTGCATGACAACTTGCAGATAGTACCTTAACAGGTCCAGGAAAGAAATGCAATATTCTTCAGAAAAGAAAAAAAAAAAAAAAAAAAAAAAAAAAAAAACTCGTACCGATTTTGTACGAAAATGCCCCCGGGTCCGATTGGTCATGAATTTTGACTTGAATCAAATGTCGGCATGTGTGCATGACAACTTGCAGAAAGTACCTTAACAGGTCCAGGAAAGAAATGCAATATTCTTCAGAAAAGAAAAAAAAAAAAAAAAAAAAAAAAACTCGTACCGATTTTGTACGAAAATGCCCCCGGGTCCGATTGGTCATGAATTTTGACTTGAATCAAATGTCGGCATGTGTACATGACAACTTGCAGATAGTACCTTAACAGGTCCAGGAAAGAAATGCAATATTCTTCAGAAAAAAAAAAAAAAAAAAAAAAAAAAAAAAAAAAAAAAACTCGTACCGATTTTGTACGAAAATGCCCCCGGGTCCGATTGGTCATGAATTTTGACTTGAATCAAATGTCGGCATGTGTGCATGACAACTTGCAGATAGTACCTTAACAGGTCCAGGAAAGAAATGCAATATTCATCAGAAAAGAAAAAAAAAAAAAAAAAAAAAAAAAACTCGTACCGATTTTGTACGAAAATGCCCCCGGGTCCGATTGGTCATGAATTTTGACTTGAATCAAATGTCGGCATGTGTACATGACAACTTGCAGATAGTACCTTAACAGGTCCAGGAAAGAAATGCAATATTCTTCAGAAAAAAAAAAAAAAAAAAAAAAAAAAAAAAAAAAAAAAAAAAAAAAAAAAAAAAAAAAAAAAAAAACCTCTTACCGATTTTGTACGAAAATGCCCCCGGGTCCGATTGGTCATGAATTTTGACTTGAATCAAATGTCGGCATGTGTGCATGACAACTTGCAGATAGTTCCTTAACAGGTCCAGGAAAGAAATGCAATATTCTTCAGAAAAAAAAAAAAAAAAAAAAAAAAAAAAAAAAAAAAAAAAAAAAACCTCTTACCGATTTTGTACGAAAATGCCCCCGGGTCCGATTGGTCATGAATTTTGACTTGAATCAAATGTCGGCATGTGTGCATGACAACTTGCAGAAAGTACCTTAACAGGTCCAGGAAAGAAATGCAATATTCTTCAGAAAAGAAAAAAAAAAAAAAACTCGTACCGATTTTGTACGAAAATGCCCCCGGGTCCGATTGGTCATGAATTTTGACTTGAATCAAATGTCGGCATGTGTGCATGACAACTTGCAGATAGTACCTTAACAGGTCCAGGAAAGAAATGCAATATTCTTCAGAAAAGAAAAAAAAAAAAAAAAAAAAAAAAAAAAAAAAACTCGTACCGATTTTGTACGAAAATGCCCCCGGGTCCGATTGGTCATGAATTTTGACTTGAATCAAATGTCGGCATGTGTGCATGACAACTTGCAGAAAGTACCTTAACAGGTCCAGGAAAGAAATGCAATATTCTTCAGAAAAGAAAAAAAAAAAAAAAAAAAAAAAAAACTCGTACCGATTTTGTACGAAAATGCCCCCGGGTCCGATTGGTCATGAATTTTGACTTGAATCAAATGTCGGCATGTGTACATGACAACTTGCAGATAGTACCTTAACAGGTCCAGGAAAGAAATGCAATATTCTTCAGAAAAAAAAAAAAAAAAAAAAAAAAAAAAAAAAAAAAAAAACTCGTACCGATTTTGTACGAAAATGCCCCCGGGTCCGATTGGTCATGAATTTTGACTTGAATCAAATGTCGGCATGTGTGCATGACAACTTGCAGATAGTACCTTAACAGGTCCAGGAAAGAAATGCAATATTCATCAGAAAAGAAAAAAAAAAAAAAAAAAAAAAAAAAACTCGTACCGATTTTGTACGAAAATGCCCCCGGGTCCGATTGGTCATGAATTTTGACTTGAATCAAATGTCGGCATGTGTACATGACAACTTGCAGATAGTACCTTAACAGGTCCAGGAAAGAAATGCAATATTCTTCAGAAAAAAAAAAAAAAAAAAAAAAAAAAAAAAAAAAAAAAAAAAAAAAAAAAAAAAAAAAAAAAAAAAAAACCTCTTACCGATTTTGTACGAAAATGCCCCCGGGTCCGATTGGTCATGAATTTTGACTTGAATCAAATGTCGGCATGTGTGCATGACAACTTGCAGAAAGTACCTTAACAGGTCCAGGAAAGAAATGCAATATTCTTCAGAAAAAAAAAAAAAAAAAAACTCGTACCGATTTTGTACGAAAATGCCCCCGGGTCCGATTGGTCATGAATTTTGACTTGAATCAAATGTCGGCATGTGTGCATGACAACTTGCAGATAGTACCTTAACAGGTCCAGGAAAGAAATGCAATATTCTTCAGAAAAGAAAAAAAAAAAAAAAAAAAAAAAAAAAAAAACTCGTACCGATTTTGTACGAAAATGCCCCCGGGTCCGATTGGTCATGAATTTTGACTTGAATCAAATGTCGGCATGTGTGCATGACAACTTGCAGAAAGTACCTTAACAGGTCCAGGAAAGAAATGCAATATTCTTCAGAAAAGAAAAAAAAAAAAAAAAAAAAAAAAACTCGTACCGATTTTGTACGAAAATGCCCCCGGGTCCGATTGGTCATGAATTTTGACTTGAATCAAATGTCGGCATGTGTACATGACAACTTGCAGATAGTACCTTAACAGGTCCAGGAAAGAAATGCAATATTCTTCAGAAAAAAAAAAAAAAAAAAAAAAAAAAAAAAAAAAAAAAAAACTCGTACCGATTTTGTACGAAAATGCCCCCGGGTCCGATTGGTCATGAATTTTGACTTGAATCAAATGTCGGCATGTGTGCATGACAACTTGCAGATAGTACCTTAACAGGTCCAGGAAAGAAATGCAATATTCTTCAGAAAAAAAAAAAAAAAAAAAAAAAAAGAAAAAAAAAGAAAAAAAAAAAAAAAAAAACCTCTTACCGATTTTGTACGAAAATGCCCCCGGGTCCGATTGGTCATGAATTTTGACTTGAATCAAATGTCGGCATGTGTGCATGACAACTTGCAGATAGTTCCTTAACAGGTCCAGGAAAGAAATGCAATATTCTTCAGAAAAAAAAAAAAAAAAAAAAAAAAAAAAAAAAAAAAAAAAACTCGTACCGATTTTGTACGAAAATGCCCCCGGGTCCGATTGGTCATGAATTTTGACTTGAATCAAATGTCGGCATGTGTGCATGACAACTTGCAGATAGTTCCTTAACAGGTCCAGGAAAGAAATGCAATATTCTTCAGAAAAAAAAAAAAAAAAAAAAAAAAAAAAAAAAAAAAAAAAAAAAACCTCTTACCGATTTTGTACGAAAATGCCCCCGGGTCCGATTGGTCATGAATTTTGACTTGAATCAAATGTCGGCATGTGTGCATGACAACTTGCAGAAAGTACCTTAACAGGTCCAGGAAAGAAATGCAATATTCTTCAGAAAAGAAAAAAAAAAAAAAACTCGTACCGATTTTGTACGAAAATGCCCCCGGGTCCGATTGGTCATGAATTTTGACTTGAATCAAATGTCGGCATGTGTGCATGACAACTTGCAGATAGTACCTTAACAGGTCCAGGAAAGAAATGCAATATTCTTCAGAAAAGAAAAAAAAAAAAAAAAAAAAAAAAAAAAAAACTCGTACCGATTTTGTACGAAAATGCCCCCGGGTCCGATTGGTCATGAATTTTGACTTGAATCAAATGTCGGCATGTGTGCATGACAACTTGCAGAAAGTACCTTAACAGGTCCAGGAAAGAAATGCAATATTCTTCAGAAAAGAAAAAAAAAAAAAAAAAAAAAAAAACTCGTACCGATTTTGTACGAAAATGCCCCCGGGTCCGATTGGTCATGAATTTTGACTTGAATCAAATGTCGGCATGTGTACATGACAACTTGCAGATAGTACCTTAACAGGTCCAGGAAAGAAATGCAATATTCTTCAGAAAAAAAAAAAAAAAAAAAAAAAAAAAAAAAAAAAAAAAACTCGTACCGATTTTGTACGAAAATGCCCCCGGGTCCGATTGGTCATGAATTTTGACTTGAATCAAATGTCGGCATGTGTGCATGACAACTTGCAGATAGTACCTTAACAGGTCCAGGAAAGAAATGCAATATTCATCAGAAAAGAAAAAAAAAAAAAAAAAAAAAAAAAACTCGTACCGATTTTGTACGAAAATGCCCCCGGGTCCGATTGGTCATGAATTTTGACTTGAATCAAATGTCGGCATGTGTACATGACAACTTGCAGATAGTACCTTAACAGGTCCAGGAAAGAAATGCAATATTCTTCAGAAAAAAAAAAAAAAAAAAAAAAAAAAAAAAAAAAAAAAAAAAAAAAAAAAAAAAAAAAAAAAAAAACCTCTTACCGATTTTGTACGAAAATGCCCCCGGGTCCGATTGGTCATGAATTTTGACTTGAATCAAATGTCGGCATGTGTGCATGACAACTTGCAGATAGTTCCTTAACAGGTCCAGGAAAGAAATGCAATATTCTTCAGAAAAAAAAAAAAAAAAAAAAAAAAAAAAAAAAAAAAAAAAAAAAAAAACCTCTTACCGATTTTGTACGAAAATGCCCCCGGGTCCGATTGGTCATGAATTTTGACTTGAATCAAATGTCGGCATGTGTGCATGACAACTTGCAGAAAGTACCTTAACAGGTCCAGGAAAGAAATGCAATATTCTTCAGAAAAGAAAAAAAAAAAAAAACTCGTACCGATTTTGTACGAAAATGCCCCCGGGTCCGATTGGTCATGAATTTTGACTTGAATCAAATGTCGGCATGTGTGCATGACAACTTGCAGATAGTACCTTAACAGGTCCAGGAAAGAAATGCAATATTCTTCAGAAAAGAAAAAAAAAAAAAAAAAAAAAAAAAAAAAAAACTCGTACCGATTTTGTACGAAAATGCCCCCGGGTCCGATTGGTCATGAATTTTGACTTGAATCAAATGTCGGCATGTGTGCATGACAACTTGCAGAAAGTACCTTAACAGGTCCAGGAAAGAAATGCAATATTCTTCAGAAAAGAAAAAAAAAAAAAAAAAAAAAAAAACTCGTACCGATTTTGTACGAAAATGCCCCCGGGTCCGATTGGTCATGAATTTTGACTTGAATCAAATGTCGGCATGTGTACATGACAACTTGCAGATAGTACCTTAACAGGTCCAGGAAAGAAATGCAATATTCTTCAGAAAAAAAAAAAAAAAAAAAAAAAAAAAAAAAAAAAAAAACTCGTACCGATTTTGTACGAAAATGCCCCCGGGTCCGATTGGTCATGAATTTTGACTTGAATCAAATGTCGGCATGTGTGCATGACAACTTGCAGATAGTACCTTAACAGGTCCAGGAAAGAAATGCAATATTCATCAGAAAAGAAAAAAAAAAAAAAAAAAAAAAAAAAACTCGTACCGATTTTGTACGAAAATGCCCCCGGGTCCGATTGGTCATGAATTTTGACTTGAATCAAATGTCGGCATGTGTACATGACAACTTGCAGATAGTACCTTAACAGGTCCAGGAAAGAAATGCAATATTCTTCAGAAAAAAAAAAAAAAAAAAAAAAAAAAAAAAAAAAAAAAAAAAAAAAAAAAAAAAAAAAAAAAAAAAAACCTCTTACCGATTTTGTACGAAAATGCCCCCGGGTCCGATTGGTCATGAATTTTGACTTGAATCAAATGTCGGCATGTGTGCATGACAACTTGCAGATAGTTCCTTAACAGGTCCAGGAAAGAAATGCAATATTCTTCAGAAAAAAAAAAAAAAAAAAAAAAAAAAAAAAAAAAAAAAAAAAAAAAAAAAAAAAAAAAAAAAACCTCTTACCGATTTTGTACGAAAATGCCCCCGGGTCCGATTGGTCATGAATTTTGACTTGAATCAAATGTCGGCATGTGTGCATGACAACTTGCAGAAAGTACCTTAACAGGTCCAGGAAAGAAATGCAATATTCTTCAGAAAAGAAAAAAAAAAAAAAACTCGTACCGATTTTGTACGAAAATGCCCCCGGGTCCGATTGGTCATGAATTTTGACTTGAATCAAATGTCGGCATGTGTGCATGACAACTTGCAGATAGTACCTTAACAGGTCCAGGAAAGAAATGCAATATTCTTCAGAAAAGAAAAAAAAAAAAAAAAAACTCGTACCGATTTTGTACGAAAATGCCCCCGGGTCCGATTGGTCATGAATTTTGACTTGAATCAAATGTCGGCATGTGTGCATGACAACTTGCAGAAAGTACCTTAACAGGTCCAGGAAAGAAATGCAATATTCTTCAGAAAAGAAAAAAAAAAAAAAAAAAAAAAAAAACTCGTACCGATTTTGTACGAAAATGCCCCCGGGTCCGATTGGTCATGAATTTTGACTTGAATCAAATGTCGGCATGTGTACATGACAACTTGCAGATAGTACCTTAACAGGTCCAGGAAAGAAATGCAATATTCTTCAGAAAAAAAAAAAAAAAAAAAAAAAAAAAAAAAAAAAAAACTCGTACCGATTTTGTACGAAAATGCCCCCGGGTCCGATTGGTCATGAATTTTGACTTGAATCAAATGTCGGCATGTGTGCATGACAACTTGCAGATAGTACCTTAACAGGTCCAGGAAAGAAATGCAATATTCTTCAGAAAAGAAAAAAAAAAAAAAAAAAAAAAAAAAAACTCGTACCGATTTTGTACGAAAATGCCCCCGGGTCCGATTGGTCATGAATTTTGACTTGAATCAAATGTCGGCATGTGTACATGACAACTTGCAGATAGTACCTTAACAGGTCCAGGAAAGAAATGCAATATTCTTCAGAAAAAAAAAAAAAAAAAAAAAAAAAAAAAAAAAAAAAAAAAAAAAAAAAAAAAAAAAAAAAAAAAAAAAAAAACCTCTTACCGATTTTGTACGAAAATGCCCCCGGGTCCGATTGGTCATGAATTTTGACTTGAATCAAATGTCGGCATGTGTGCATGACAACTTGCAGATAGTACCTTAACAGGTCCAGGAAAGAAATGCAATATTCTTCAGAAAAAAAAAAAAAAAAAAAAAAAAGAAAAAAAAAGAAAAAAAAAAAAAAAAAAACCTCTTACCGATTTTGTACGAAAATGCCCCCGGGTCCGATTGGTCATGAATTTTGACTTGAATCAAATGTCGGCATGTGTGCATGACAACTTGCAGATAGTTCCTTAACAGGTCCAGGAAAGAAATGCAATATTCTTCAGAAAAAAAAAAAAAAAAAAAAAAAAAAAAAAAAAAAAAAAAAAAAAAAAAAAAAAAAAAAAAAACTCGTACCGATTTTGTACGAAAATGCCCCCGGGTCCGATTGGTCATGAATTTTGACTTGAATCAAATGTCGGCATGTGTGCATGACAACTTGCAGATAGTTCCTTAACAGGTCCAGGAAAGAAATGCAATATTCTTCAGAAAAAAAAAAAAAAAAAAAAAAAAAAAAAAAAAAAAAAAAAAAAAAAACTCGTACCGATTTTGTACGAAAATGCCCCCGGGTCCGATTGGTCATGAATTTTGACTTGAATCAAATGTCGGCATGTGTGCATGACAACTTGCAGATAGTACCTTAACAGGTCCAGGAAAGAAATGCAATATTCTTCAGAAAAAAAAAAAAAAAAAAAAAAAAAAAAAAAAAAAAAAAAAAAAAAAAAAACCTCTTACCGATTTTGTACGAAAATGCCCCCGGGTCCGATTGGTCATGAATTTTGACTTGAATCAAATGTCGGCATGTGTACATGACAACTTGCAGATAGTACCTTAACGGGTCCAGGAAAGAAATGCAATATTCTAAAGAAAAAAAAAAAAAAAAAAAAAAAAAAAAAAAAAAAAAAAAAAAAAAAAAAACTCGTACCGATTTTGTACGAAAATGCCCCCGGGTCCGATTGGTCATGAATTTTGACTTGAATCAAATGTCGGCATGTGTGCATGACAACTTGCAGAAAGTACCTTAACAGGTCCAGGAAAGAAATGCAATATTCTTCAGAAAAGAAAAAAAAAAAAAAAAAAAAAAAAAAAAACTCGTACCGATTTTGTACGAAAATGCCCCCGGGTCCGATTGGTCATGAATTTTGACTTGAATCAAATGTCGGCATGTGTACATGACAACTTGCAGATAGTACCTTAACAGGTCCAGGAAAGAAATGCAATATTCTTCAGAAAAAAAAAAAAAAAAAAAAAAAAAAAAAAAAAAAAAAAAAAAAAAAAAAAAAAAAAAAAAAAAAAAAAAACCTCTTACCGATTTTGTACGAAAATGCCCCCGGGTCCGATTGGTCATGAATTTTGACTTGAATCAAATGTCGGCATGTGTGCATGACAACTTGCAGATAGTACCTTAACAGGTCCAGGAAAGAAATGCAATATTCTTCAGAAAAAAAAAAAAAAAAAAAAAAAAAAAAAAAAAAAAAAAAAAAGAAAAAAAAAGAAAAAAAAAAAAAAAAAAAAACCTCTTACCGATTTTGTACGAAAATGCCCCCGGGTCCGATTGGTCATGAATTTTGACTTGAATCAAATGTCGGCATGTGTACATGACAACTTGCAGATAGTACCTTAACAGGTCCAGGAAAGAAATGCAATATTCTTCAGAAAAAAAAAAAAAAAAAAAAAAAAAAAAAAAAAAAAAAAAAAAAAAAAAAAAAAAAAAAAAAAAAAAAAAACCTCTTACCGATTTTGTACGAAAATGCCCCCGGGTCCGATTGGTCATGAATTTTGACTTGAATCAAATGTCGGCATGTGTGCATGACAACTTGCAGAAAGTACCTTAACAGGTCCAGGAAAGAAATGCAATATTCTTCAGAAAAGAAAAAAAAAAAAAAAAAAAAAAAAAACTCGTACCGATTTTGTACGAAAATGCCCCCGGGTCCGATTGGTCATGAATTTTGACTTGAATCAAATGTCGGCATGTGTACATGACAACTTGCAGATAGTACCTTAACAGGTCCAGGAAAGAAATGCAATATTCTTCAGAAAAAAAAAAAAAAAAAAAAAAAAAAAAAAAAAAAAAAAAAAAAAAAAACCTCTTACCGATTTTGTACGAAAATATGCCCCCGGGTCCGATTGGTCATGAATTTTGACTTGAATCAAATGTCGGCATGTGTACATGACAACTTGCAGATAGTACCTTAACGGGTCCAGGAAAGAAATGCAATATTCTAAAGAAAAAAAAAAAAAAAAAAAAAAAAAAAAAAAAAAAAAAAAAAAAAAAAAAAAAAAAAACTCGTACCGATTTTGTACGAAAATGCCCCCGGGTCCGATTGGTCATGAATTTTGACTTGAATCAAATGTCGGCATGTGTGCATGACAACTTGCAGAAAGTACCTTAACAGGTCCAGGAAAGAAATGCAATATTCTTCAGAAAAGAAAAAAAAAAAAAAAAAAAAAAAAAAAACTCGTACCGATTTTGTACGAAAATGCCCCCGGGTCCGATTGGTCATGAATTTTGACTTGAATCAAATGTCGGCATGTGTACATGACAACTTGCAGATAGTACCTTAACAGGTCCAGGAAAGAAATGCAATATTCTTCAGAAAAAAAAAAAAAAAAAAAAAAAAAAAAAAAAAAAAAAAAAAAAAAAAAAAAAAAAAAAAAAAAAAAAAAAAAAAAAAAAAAAAAAAAAACCTCTTACCGATTTTGTACGAAAATGCCCCCGGGTCCGATTGGTCATGAATTTTGACTTGAATCAAATGTCGGCATGTGTGCATGACAACTTGCAGATAGTACCTTAACAGGTCCAGGAAAGAAATGCAATATTCTTCAGAAAAAAAAAAAAAAAAAAAAAAAAAAAAAAAAAAAAAAAAAAAAAAAAAAAAAAAAAAAAAAAAAAAAAAAAAAAAAAAAAAAAAAAAAAAAAAAAACCTCTTACCGATTTTGTACGAAAATGCCCCCGGGTCCGATTGGTCATGAATTTTGACTTGAATCAAATGTCGGCATGTGTGCATGACAACTTGCAGATAGTTCCTTAACAGGTCCAGGAAAGAAATGCAATATTCTTCAGAAAAAAAAAAAAAAAAAAAAAAAAAAAAAAAAAAAAAAAAAAAAAAAAAAAAAAAAAAAAAAAACTCGTACCGATTTTGTACGAAAATGCCCCCGGGTCCGATTGGTCATGAATTTTGACTTGAATCAAATGTCGGCATGTGTGCATGACAACTTGCAGATAGTACCTTAACAGGTCCAGGAAAGAAATGCAATATTCTTCAGAAAAAAAAAAAAAAAAAAAAAAAAAAAAAAAAAAAAAAAAAAAAAAAAAAAAAAAAAAAAAAAAAAAAAAAAAAAAAAAAAAAACCTCTTACCGATTTTGTACGAAAATGCCCCCGGGTCCGATTGGTCATGAATTTTGACTTGAATCAAATGTCGGCATGTGTACATGACAACTTGCAGATAGTACCTTAACGGGTCCAGGAAAGAAATGCAATATTCTAAAGAAAAAAAAAAAAAAAAAAAAAAAAAAAAAAAAAAAAAAAAAAAAAAAAAAAAAAAACTCGTACCGATTTTGTACGAAAATGCCCCCGGGTCCGATTGGTCATGAATTTTGACTTGAATCAAATGTCGGCATGTGTGCATGACAACTTGCAGAAAGTACCTTAACAGGTCCAGGAAAGAAATGCAATATTCTTCAGAAAAGAAAAAAAAAAAAAAAAAAAAAAAAAAAAACTCGTACCGATTTTGTACGAAAATGCCCCCGGGTCCGATTGGTCATGAATTTTGACTTGAATCAAATGTCGGCATGTGTACATGACAACTTGCAGATAGTACCTTAACAGGTCCAGGAAAGAAATGCAATATTCTTCAGGAAAAAAAAAAAAAAAAAAAAAAAAAAAAAAAAAAAAAAAAAAAAAAAAAAAAAAAAAAAAAAAAACCTCTTACCGATTTTGTACGAAAATGCCCCCGGGTCCGATTGGTCATGAATTTTGACTTGAATCAAATGTCGGCATGTGTGCATGACAACTTGCAGATAGTACCTTAACAGGTCCAGGAAAGAAATGCAATATTCTTCAGAAAAAAAAAAAAAAAAAAAAAAAGAAAAAAAAAGAAAAAAAAAAAAAAAAAAAACCTCTTACCGATTTTGTACGAAAATGCCCCCGGGTCCGATTGGTCATGAATTTTGACTTGAATCAAATGTCGGCATGTGTGCATGACAACTTGCAGATAGTTCCTTAACAGGTCCAGGAAAGAAATGCAATATTCTTCAGAAAAAAAAAAAAAAAAAAAAAAAAAAAAAAAAAAAAAAAAAAAAAAAAAAAAAAAAAAAAAACTCGTACCGATTTTGTACGAAAATGCCCCCGGGTCCGATTGGTCATGAATTTTGACTTGAATCAAATGTCGGCATGTGTGCATGACAACTTGCAGATAGTTCCTTAACAGGTCCAGGAAAGAAATGCAATATTCTTCAGAAAAAAAAAAAAAAAAAAAAAAAAAAAAAAAAAAAAAAAAACTCGTACCGATTTTGTACGAAAATGCCCCCGGGTCCGATTGGTCATGAATTTTGACTTGAATCAAATGTCGGCATGTGTGCATGACAACTTGCAGATAGTACCTTAACAGGTCCAGGAAAGAAATGCAATATTCTTCAGAAAAGAAAAAAAAAAAAAAAAAAAAAAAAAACTCGTACCGATTTTGTACGAAAATGCCCCCGGGTCCGATTGGTCATGAATTTTGACTTGAATCAAATGTCGGCATGTGTACATGACAACTTGCAGATAGTACCTTAACAGGTCCAGGAAAGAAATGCAATATTCTTCAGAAAAAAAAAAAAAAAAAAAAAAAAAAAAAAAAAAAAAAAAAAAAAAAAAAAAAAAAAAAAAAAAAACCTCTTACCGATTTTGTACGAAAATATGCCCCCGGGTCCGATTGGTCATGAATTTTGACTTGAATCAAATGTCGGCATGTGTACATGACAACTTGCAGATAGTACCTTAACGGGTCCAGGAAAGAAATGCAATATTCTTCAGAAAAGAAAAAAAAAAAAAAAAAAAAAAAAAAAACTCGTACCGATTTTGTACGAAAATGCCCCCGGGTCCGATTGGTCATGAATTTTGACTTGAATCAAATGTCGGCATGTGTACATGACAACTTGCAGATAGTACCTTAACAGGTCCAGGAAAGAAATGCAATATTCTTCAGAAAAAAAAAAAAAAAAAAAAAAAAAAAAAAAAAAAAAAAAAAAAAAAAAAAAAAAAAAAAACCTCTTACCGATTTTGTACGAAAATGCCCCCGGGTCCGATTGGTCATGAATTTTGACTTGAATCAAATGTCGGCATGTGTGCATGACAACTTGCAGATAGTACCTTAACAGGTCCAGGAAAGAAATGCAATATTCTTCAGAAAAAAAAAAAAAAAAAAAAAAAAAAAAAAAAAAAAAAAAAAAAAAAAAAAAAAAAAAAAAAAAAAAAAAAAAAAACCTCTTACCGATTTTGTACGAAAATGCCCCCGGGTCCGATTGGTCATGAATTTTGACTTGAATCAAATGTCGGCATGTGTGCATGACAACTTGCAGATAGTTCCTTAACAGGTCCAGGAAAGAAATGCAATATTCTTCAGAAAAAAAAAAAAAAAAAAAAAAAAAAAAAAAAAAAAAAAAAAAAAAAAAAAAAAAAAAAAAAAAAACTCGTACCGATTTTGTACGAAAATGCCCCCGGGTCCGATTGGTCATGAATTTTGACTTGAATCAAATGTCGGCATGTGTGCATGACAACTTGCAGATAGTACCTTAACAGGTCCAGGAAAGAAATGCAATATTCTTCAGAAAAAAAAAAAAAAAAAAAAAAAAAAAAAAAAAAAAAAAAAAAAAAAAAAAAAAAAAAAAAAAAAAAAAAAAAAAAAACCTCTTACCGATTTTGTACGAAAATGCCCCCGGGTCCGATTGGTCATGAATTTTGACTTGAATCAAATGTCGGCATGTGTACATGACAACTTGCAGATAGTACCTTAACGGGTCCAGGAAAGAAATGCAATATTCTAAAGAAAAAAAAAAAAAAAAAAAAAAAAAAAAAAAAAAAAAAAAAAAAAAAAAACTCGTACCGATTTTGTACGAAAATGCCCCCGGGTCCGATTGGTCATGAATTTTGACTTGAATCAAATGTCGGCATGTGTGCATGACAACTTGCAGAAAGTACCTTAACAGGTCCAGGAAAGAAATGCAATATTCTTCAGAAAAGAAAAAAAAAAAAAAAAAAAAAAAAAAAAACTCGTACCGATTTTGTACGAAAATGCCCCCGGGTCCGATTGGTCATGAATTTTGACTTGAATCAAATGTCGGCATGTGTACATGACAACTTGCAGATAGTACCTTAACAGGTCCAGGAAAGAAATGCAATATTCTTCAGAAAAAAAAAAAAAAAAAAAAAAAAAAAAAAAAAAAAAAAAAAAAAAAAAAAAAAAAAAAAAAAAAAAAAAAACCTCTTACCGATTTTGTACGAAAATGCCCCCGGGTCCGATTGGTCATGAATTTTGACTTGAATCAAATGTCGGCATGTGTGCATGACAACTTGCAGATAGTACCTTAACAGGTCCAGGAAAGAAATGCAATATTCTTCAGAAAAAAAAAAAAAAAAAAAAAAAAGAAAAAAAAAGAAAAAAAAAAAAAAAAAAAACCTCTTACCGATTTTGTACGAAAATGCCCCCGGGTCCGATTGGTCATGAATTTTGACTTGAATCAAATGTCGGCATGTGTGCATGACAACTTGCAGATAGTTCCTTAACAGGTCCAGGAAAGAAATGCAATATTCTTCAGAAAAAAAAAAAAAAAAAAAAAAAAAAAAAAAAAAAAAAAAAAAAAAAAAAAAAAAAAAAACTCGTACCGATTTTGTACGAAAATGCCCCCGGGTCCGATTGGTCATGAATTTTGACTTGAATCAAATGTCGGCATGTGTGCATGACAACTTGCAGATAGTTCCTTAACAGGTCCAGGAAAGAAATGCAATATTCTTCAGAAAAAAAAAAAAAAAAAAAAAAAAAAAAAAAAAAAAAAAAAAAAAAAAACTCGTACCGATTTTGTACGAAAATGCCCCCGGGTCCGATTGGTCATGAATTTTGACTTGAATCAAATGTCGGCATGTGTGCATGACAACTTGCAGATAGTACCTTAACAGGTCCAGGAAAGAAATGCAATATTCTTCAGAAAAAAAAAAAAAAAAAAAAAAAAAAAAAAAAAAAAAAAAAAAAAAAAAAAAACCTCTTACCGATTTTGTACGAAAATGCCCCCGGGTCCGATTGGTCATGAATTTTGACTTGAATCAAATGTCGGCATGTGTACATGACAACTTGCAGATAGTACCTTAACGGGTCCAGGAAAGAAATGCAATATTCTAAAGAAAAAAAAAAAAAAAAAAAAAAAAAAAAAAAAAAAAAAAAAAAACTCGTACCGATTTTGTACGAAAATGCCCCCGGGTCCGATTGGTCATGAATTTTGACTTGAATCAAATGTCGGCATGTGTGCATGACAACTTGCAGAAAGTACCTTAACAGGTCCAGGAAAGAAATGCAATATTCTTCAGAAAAGAAAAAAAAAAAAAAAAAAAAAAAAAAAACTCGTACCGATTTTGTACGAAAATGCCCCCGGGTCCGATTGGTCATGAATTTTGACTTGAATCAAATGTCGGCATGTGTACATGACAACTTGCAGATAGTACCTTAACAGGTCCAGGAAAGAAATGCAATATTCTTCAGAAAAAAAAAAAAAAAAAAAAAAAAAAAAAAAAAAAAAAAAAAAAAAAAAAAAAAAAAAAAAAACCTCTTACCGATTTTGTACGAAAATGCCCCCGGGTCCGATTGGTCATGAATTTTGACTTGAATCAAATGTCGGCATGTGTGCATGACAACTTGCAGATAGTACCTTAACAGGTCCAGGAAAGAAATGCAATATTCTTCAGAAAAAAAAAAAAAAAAAAAAAAAAAAAAAAAAAAAAAAAAAAAAAAAAAAAAAAAAAAAAAAAAAAAAAAAAAAAAAAAAAAAAAAAAACCTCTTACCGATTTTGTACGAAAATGCCCCCGGGTCCGATTGGTCATGAATTTTGACTTGAATCAAATGTCGGCATGTGTACATGACAACTTGCAGATAGTACCTTAACGGGTCCAGGAAAGAAATGCAATATTCTAAAGAAAAAAAAAAAAAAAAAAAAAAAAAAAAAAAAAAAAAAAAAAAAAAAAAAAAAAAAAACTCGTACCGATTTTGTACGAAAATGCCCCCGGGTCCGATTGGTCATGAATTTTGACTTGAATCAAATGTCGGCATGTGTGCATGACAACTTGCAGAAAGTACCTTAACAGGTCCAGGAAAGAAATGCAATATTCTTCAGAAAAGAAAAAAAAAAAAAAAAAAAAAAAAAAAAACTCGTACCGATTTTGTACGAAAATGCCCCCGGGTCCGATTGGTCATGAATTTTGACTTGAATCAAATGTCGGCATGTGTACATGACAACTTGCAGATAGTACCTTAACAGGTCCAGGAAAGAAATGCAATATTCTTCAGGAAAAAAAAAAAAAAAAAAAAAAAAAAAAAAAAAAAAAAAAAAAAAAAAAAAAAAAAAAAAAAAAAACCTCTTACCGATTTTGTACGAAAATGCCCCCGGGTCCGATTGGTCATGAATTTTGACTTGAATCAAATGTCGGCATGTGTGCATGACAACTTGCAGATAGTACCTTAACAGGTCCAGGAAAGAAATGCAATATTCTTCAGAAAAAAAAAAAAAAAAAAAAAAAAAGAAAAAAAAAGAAAAAAAAAAAAAAAAAAAACCTCTTACCGATTTTGTACGAAAATGCCCCCGGGTCCGATTGGTCATGAATTTTGACTTGAATCAAATGTCGGCATGTGTGCATGACAACTTGCAGATAGTTCCTTAACAGGTCCAGGAAAGAAATGCAATATTCTTCAGAAAAAAAAAAAAAAAAAAAAAAAAAAAAAAAAAAAAAAAAAAAAAAAAAAAAAAAAAAAAAAAACTCGTACCGATTTTGTACGAAAATGCCCCCGGGTCCGATTGGTCATGAATTTTGACTTGAATCAAATGTCGGCATGTGTGCATGACAACTTGCAGATAGTTCCTTAACAGGTCCAGGAAAGAAATGCAATATTCTTCAGAAAAAAAAAAAAAAAAAAAAAAAAAAAAAAAAAAAAAAACTCGTACCGATTTTGTACGAAAATGCCCCCGGGTCCGATTGGTCATGAATTTTGACTTGAATCAAATGTCGGCATGTGTGCATGACAACTTGCAGATAGTACCTTAACAGGTCCAGGAAAGAAATGCAATATTCTTCAGAAAAGAAAAAAAAAAAAAAAAAAAAAAAAAAACTCGTACCGATTTTGTACGAAAATGCCCCCGGGTCCGATTGGTCATGAATTTTGACTTGAATCAAATGTCGGCATGTGTACATGACAACTTGCAGATAGTACCTTAACAGGTCCAGGAAAGAAATGCAATATTCTTCAGAAAAAAAAAAAAAAAAAAAAAAAAAAAAAAAAAAAAAAAAAAAAAAAAAAAAAAAAAAAAAAAAAAAAAAAAAAACCTCTTACCGATTTTGTACGAAAATATGCCCCCGGGTCCGATTGGTCATGAATTTTGACTTGAATCAAATGTCGGCATGTGTACATGACAACTTGCAGATAGTACCTTAACGGGTCCAGGAAAGAAATGCAATATTCTAAAGAAAAAAAAAAAAAAAAAAAAAAAAAAAAAAAAAAAAAAAAAAAAAAAAAAAAAAAAAAAACTCGTACCGATTTTGTACGAAAATGCCCCCGGGTCCGATTGGTCATGAATTTTGACTTGAATCAAATGTCGGCATGTGTGCATGACAACTTGCAGAAAGTACCTTAACAGGTCCAGGAAAGAAATGCAATATTCTTCAGAAAAGAAAAAAAAAAAAAAAAAAAAAAAAAAAAACTCGTACCGATTTTGTACGAAAATGCCCCCGGGTCCGATTGGTCATGAATTTTGACTTGAATCAAATGTCGGCATGTGTACATGACAACTTGCAGATAGTACCTTAACAGGTCCAGGAAAGAAATGCAATATTCTTCAGAAAAAAAAAAAAAAAAAAAAAAAAAAAAAAAAAAAAAAAAAAAAAAAAAAAAAAAAAAAAAAAAAAAAAAAACCTCTTACCGATTTTGTACGAAAATGCCCCCGGGTCCGATTGGTCATGAATTTTGACTTGAATCAAATGTCGGCATGTGTGCATGACAACTTGCAGATAGTACCTTAACAGGTCCAGGAAAGAAATGCAATATTCTTCAGAAAAAAAAAAAAAAAAAAAAAAAAAAAAAAAAAAAAAAAAAAAAAAAAAAAAAAAAAAACCTCTTACCGATTTTGTACGAAAATGCCCCCGGGTCCGATTGGTCATGAATTTTGACTTGAATCAAATGTCGGCATGTGTGCATGACAACTTGCAGATAGTTCCTTAACAGGTCCAGGAAAGAAATGCAATATTCTTCAGAAAAAAAAAAAAAAAAAAAAAAAAAAAAAAAAAAAAAAAAAAAAAAAAAAAAAAAAAAAAAAAAAAAAAAAAAACTCGTACCGATTTTGTACGAAAATGCCCCCGGGTCCGATTGGTCATGAATTTTGACTTGAATCAAATGTCGGCATGTGTGCATGACAACTTGCAGATAGTACCTTAACAGGTCCAGGAAAGAAATGCAATATTCTTCAGAAAAAAAAAAAAAAAAAAAAAAAAAAAAAAAAAAAAAAAAAAAAAAAAAAAACCTCTTACCGATTTTGTACGAAAATGCCCCCGGGTCCGATTGGTCATGAATTTTGACTTGAATCAAATGTCGGCATGTGTACATGACAACTTGCAGATAGTACCTTAACGGGTCCAGGAAAGAAATGCAATATTCTAAAGAAAAAAAAAAAAAAAAAAAAAAAAAAAAAAAAAAAAAAAAAAAAAAAAAAAAACTCGTACCGATTTTGTACGAAAATGCCCCCGGGTCCGATTGGTCATGAATTTTGACTTGAATCAAATGTCGGCATGTGTGCATGACAACTTGCAGAAAGTACCTTAACAGGTCCAGGAAAGAAATGCAATATTCTTCAGAAAAGAAAAAAAAAAAAAAAAAAAAAAAAAAAACTCGTACCGATTTTGTACGAAAATGCCCCCGGGTCCGATTGGTCATGAATTTTGACTTGAATCAAATGTCGGCATGTGTACATGACAACTTGCAGATAGTACCTTAACAGGTCCAGGAAAGAAATGCAATATTCTTCAGAAAAAAAAAAAAAAAAAAAAAAAAAAAAAAAAAAAAAAAAAAAAAAAAAAAAAAAAAAAAAAAACCTCTTACCGATTTTGTACGAAAATGCCCCCGGGTCCGATTGGTCATGAATTTTGACTTGAATCAAATGTCGGCATGTGTGCATGACAACTTGCAGATAGTACCTTAACAGGTCCAGGAAAGAAATGCAATATTCTTCAGAAAAAAAAAAAAAAAAAAAAAAAAAAGAAAAAAAAAGAAAAAAAAAAAAAAAAAAAACCTCTTACCGATTTTGTACGAAAATGCCCCCGGGTCCGATTGGTCATGAATTTTGACTTGAATCAAATGTCGGCATGTGTGCATGACAACTTGCAGATAGTTCCTTAACAGGTCCAGGAAAGAAATGCAATATTCTTCAGAAAAAAAAAAAAAAAAAAAAAAAAAAAAAAAAAAAAAAAAAAAAAAAAAAAAAAAAAAAAAAAAACTCGTACCGATTTTGTACGAAAATGCCCCCGGGTCCGATTGGTCATGAATTTTGACTTGAATCAAATGTCGGCATGTGTGCATGACAACTTGCAGATAGTTCCTTAACAGGTCCAGGAAAGAAATGCAATATTCTTCAGAAAAAAAAAAAAAAAAAAAAAAAAAAAAAAAAAAAAAAAAAAAAAAAACTCGTACCGATTTTGTACGAAAATGCCCCCGGGTCCGATTGGTCATGAATTTTGACTTGAATCAAATGTCGGCATGTGTGCATGACAACTTGCAGATAGTACCTTAACAGGTCCAGGAAAGAAATGCAATATTCTTCAGAAAAAAAAAAAAAAAAAAAAAAAAAAAAAAAAAAAAAAAAAAAAAAAAAACCTCTTACCGATTTTGTACGAAAATGCCCCCGGGTCCGATTGGTCATGAATTTTGACTTGAATCAAATGTCGGCATGTGTACATGACAACTTGCAGATAGTACCTTAACGGGTCCAGGAAAGAAATGCAATATTCTAAAGAAAAAAAAAAAAAAAAAAAAAAAAAAAAAAAAAAAAAAAAAAACTCGTACCGATTTTGTACGAAAATGCCCCCGGGTCCGATTGGTCATGAATTTTGACTTGAATCAAATGTCGGCATGTGTGCATGACAACTTGCAGAAAGTACCTTAACAGGTCCAGGAAAGAAATGCAATATTCTTCAGAAAAGAAAAAAAAAAAAAAAAAAAAAAAAAAAAACTCGTACCGATTTTGTACGAAAATGCCCCCGGGTCCGATTGGTCATGAATTTTGACTTGAATCAAATGTCGGCATGTGTACATGACAACTTGCAGATAGTACCTTAACAGGTCCAGGAAAGAAATGCAATATTCTTCAGAAAAAAAAAAAAAAAAAAAAAAAAAAAAAAAAAAAAAAAAAAAAAAAAAAAAACCTCTTACCGATTTTGTACGAAAATGCCCCCGGGTCCGATTGGTCATGAATTTTGACTTGAATCAAATGTCGGCATGTGTGCATGACAACTTGCAGATAGTACCTTAACAGGTCCAGGAAAGAAATGCAATATTCTTCAGAAAAAAAAAAAAAAAAAAAAAAAAAGAAAAAAAAAGAAAAAAAAAAAAAAAAAAACCTCTTACCGATTTTGTACGAAAATGCCCCCGGGTCCGATTGGTCATGAATTTTGACTTGAATCAAATGTCGGCATGTGTGCATGACAACTTGCAGATAGTTCCTTAACAGGTCCAGGAAAGAAATGCAATATTCTTCAGAAAAAAAAAAAAAAAAAAAAAAAAAAAAAAAAAAAAAAAAAAAAAAAAAAAAAAAAACTCGTACCGATTTTGTACGAAAATGCCCCCGGGTCCGATTGGTCATGAATTTTGACTTGAATCAAATGTCGGCATGTGTGCATGACAACTTGCAGATAGTTCCTTAACAGGTCCAGGAAAGAAATGCAATATTCTTCAGAAAAAAAAAAAAAAAAAAAAAAAAAAAAAAAAAAAAAAAACTCGTACCGATTTTGTACGAAAATGCCCCCGGGTCCGATTGGTCATGAATTTTGACTTGAATCAAATGTCGGCATGTGTGCATGACAACTTGCAGATAGTACCTTAACAGGTCCAGGAAAGAAATGCAATATTCTTCAGAAAAAAAAAAAAAAAAAAAAAAAAAAAAAAAAAAAAAAAAAAACCTCTTACCGATTTTGTACGAAAATGCCCCCGGGTCCGATTGGTCATGAATTTTGACTTGAATCAAATGTCGGCATGTGTACATGACAACTTGCAGATAGTACCTTAACGGGTCCAGGAAAGAAATGCAATATTCTAAAGAAAAAAAAAAAAAAAAAAAAAAAAAAAAAAAAAAAAAAAAAAAAACTCGTACCGATTTTGTACGAAAATGCCCCCGGGTCCGATTGGTCATGAATTTTGACTTGAATCAAATGTCGGCATGTGTGCATGACAACTTGCAGAAAGTACCTTAACAGGTCCAGGAAAGAAATGCAATATTCTTCAGAAAAGAAAAAAAAAAAAAAAAAAAAAAAAAAAAACTCGTACCGATTTTGTACGAAAATGCCCCCGGGTCCGATTGGTCATGAATTTTGACTTGAATCAAATGTCGGCATGTGTACATGACAACTTGCAGATAGTACCTTAACAGGTCCAGGAAAGAAATGCAATATTCTTCAGAAAAAAAAAAAAAAAAAAAAAAAAAAAAAAAAAAAAAAAAAAAAAAAAAAAAAAAAAAAAAACCTCTTACCGATTTTGTACGAAAATGCCCCCGGGTCCGATTGGTCATGAATTTTGACTTGAATCAAATGTCGGCATGTGTGCATGACAACTTGCAGATAGTACCTTAACAGGTCCAGGAAAGAAATGCAATATTCTTCAGAAAAAAAAAAAAAAAAAAAAAAAAAAAAAAAAAAAAAAAAAAAAAAAAAAAAAAAAAAAAAAAAAAAAAAAAAAAAAAAACCTCTTACCGATTTTGTACGAAAATGCCCCCGGGTCCGATTGGTCATGAATTTTGACTTGAATCAAATGTCGGCATGTGTACATGACAACTTGCAGATAGTACCTTAACGGGTCCAGGAAAGAAATGCAATATTCTAAAGAAAAAAAAAAAAAAAAAAAAAAAAAAAAAAAAAAAAAAAAAAAAAAAAAAAACTCGTACCGATTTTGTACGAAAATGCCCCCGGGTCCGATTGGTCATGAATTTTGACTTGAATCAAATGTCGGCATGTGTGCATGACAACTTGCAGAAAGTACCTTAACAGGTCCAGGAAAGAAATGCAATATTCTTCAGAAAAGAAAAAAAAAAAAAAAAAAAAAAAAAAAAACTCGTACCGATTTTGTACGAAAATGCCCCCGGGTCCGATTGGTCATGAATTTTGACTTGAATCAAATGTCGGCATGTGTACATGACAACTTGCAGATAGTACCTTAACAGGTCCAGGAAAGAAATGCAATATTCTTCAGGAAAAAAAAAAAAAAAAAAAAAAAAAAAAAAAAAAAAAAAAAAAAAAAAAAAAAAAAAAAAAAACCTCTTACCGATTTTGTACGAAAATGCCCCCGGGTCCGATTGGTCATGAATTTTGACTTGAATCAAATGTCGGCATGTGTGCATGACAACTTGCAGATAGTACCTTAACAGGTCCAGGAAAGAAATGCAATATTCTTCAGAAAAAAAAAAAAAAAAAAAAAAAAAGAAAAAAAAAGAAAAAAAAAAAAAAAAAAACCTCTTACCGATTTTGTACGAAAATGCCCCCGGGTCCGATTGGTCATGAATTTTGACTTGAATCAAATGTCGGCATGTGTGCATGACAACTTGCAGATAGTTCCTTAACAGGTCCAGGAAAGAAATGCAATATTCTTCAGAAAAAAAAAAAAAAAAAAAAAAAAAAAAAAAAAAAAAAAAAAAAAAAAAAAAAAAACTCGTACCGATTTTGTACGAAAATGCCCCCGGGTCCGATTGGTCATGAATTTTGACTTGAATCAAATGTCGGCATGTGTGCATGACAACTTGCAGATAGTTCCTTAACAGGTCCAGGAAAGAAATGCAATATTCTTCAGAAAAAAAAAAAAAAAAAAAAAAAAAAAAAAAAAAAAACTCGTACCGATTTTGTACGAAAATGCCCCCGGGTCCGATTGGTCATGAATTTTGACTTGAATCAAATGTCGGCATGTGTGCATGACAACTTGCAGATAGTACCTTAACAGGTCCAGGAAAGAAATGCAATATTCTTCAGAAAAGAAAAAAAAAAAAAAAAAAAAAAAAAAACTCGTACCGATTTTGTACGAAAATGCCCCCGGGTCCGATTGGTCATGAATTTTGACTTGAATCAAATGTCGGCATGTGTACATGACAACTTGCAGATAGTACCTTAACAGGTCCAGGAAAGAAATGCAATATTCTTCAGAAAAAAAAAAAAAAAAAAAAAAAAAAAAAAAAAAAAAAAAAAAAAAAAAAAAAAAAAAAAAAAAAAAAAAAAAAAAAAAAACCTCTTACCGATTTTGTACGAAAATATGCCCCCGGGTCCGATTGGTCATGAATTTTGACTTGAATCAAATGTCGGCATGTGTACATGACAACTTGCAGATAGTACCTTAACGGGTCCAGGAAAGAAATGCAATATTCTAAAGAAAAAAAAAAAAAAAAAAAAAAAAAAAAAAAAAAAAAAAAAAAAAAAAAAAAAAAAAAAAACTCGTACCGATTTTGTACGAAAATGCCCCCGGGTCCGATTGGTCATGAATTTTGACTTGAATCAAATGTCGGCATGTGTGCATGACAACTTGCAGAAAGTACCTTAACAGGTCCAGGAAAGAAATGCAATATTCTTCAGAAAAGAAAAAAAAAAAAAAAAAAAAAAAAAAACTCGTACCGATTTTGTACGAAAATGCCCCCGGGTCCGATTGGTCATGAATTTTGACTTGAATCAAATGTCGGCATGTGTACATGACAACTTGCAGATAGTACCTTAACAGGTCCAGGAAAGAAATGCAATATTCTTCAGAAAAAAAAAAAAAAAAAAAAAAAAAAAAAAAAAAAAAAAAAAAAAAAAAAAAAAAAAAAAAAAAAACCTCTTACCGATTTTGTACGAAAATGCCCCCGGGTCCGATTGGTCATGAATTTTGACTTGAATCAAATGTCGGCATGTGTGCATGACAACTTGCAGATAGTACCTTAACAGGTCCAGGAAAGAAATGCAATATTCTTCAGAAAAAAAAAAAAAAAAAAAAAAAAAAAAAAAAAAAAAAAAAAAAAAAAAAAAAAAAAAAAAAAAAAAAAAAAAAAAAAAAAAAACCTCTTACCGATTTTGTACGAAAATGCCCCCGGGTCCGATTGGTCATGAATTTTGACTTGAATCAAATGTCGGCATGTGTGCATGACAACTTGCAGATAGTTCCTTAACAGGTCCAGGAAAGAAATGCAATATTCTTCAGAAAAAAAAAAAAAAAAAAAAAAAAAAAAAAAAAAAAAAAAAAAAAAAAAAAAAAAAAAAAAAAAAAAACTCGTACCGATTTTGTACGAAAATGCCCCCGGGTCCGATTGGTCATGAATTTTGACTTGAATCAAATGTCGGCATGTGTGCATGACAACTTGCAGATAGTACCTTAACAGGTCCAGGAAAGAAATGCAATATTCTTCAGAAAAAAAAAAAAAAAAAAAAAAAAAAAAAAAAAAAAAAAAAAAAAAAAAAAAAAAAAAAAAAAAAAAAAAAAAACCTCTTACCGATTTTGTACGAAAATGCCCCCGGGTCCGATTGGTCATGAATTTTGACTTGAATCAAATGTCGGCATGTGTACATGACAACTTGCAGATAGTACCTTAACGGGTCCAGGAAAGAAATGCAATATTCTAAAGAAAAAAAAAAAAAAAAAAAAAAAAAAAAAAAAAAAAAAAAAAAAAAAAAAAAAAAAAACTCGTACCGATTTTGTACGAAAATGCCCCCGGGTCCGATTGGTCATGAATTTTGACTTGAATCAAATGTCGGCATGTGTGCATGACAACTTGCAGAAAGTACCTTAACAGGTCCAGGAAAGAAATGCAATATTCTTCAGAAAAGAAAAAAAAAAAAAAAAAAAAAAAAAAAACTCGTACCGATTTTGTACGAAAATGCCCCCGGGTCCGATTGGTCATGAATTTTGACTTGAATCAAATGTCGGCATGTGTACATGACAACTTGCAGATAGTACCTTAACAGGTCCAGGAAAGAAATGCAATATTCTTCAGAAAAAAAAAAAAAAAAAAAAAAAAAAAAAAAAAAAAAAAAAAAAAAAAAAAAAAAAAAAAAAAAAAAAAAACCTCTTACCGATTTTGTACGAAAATGCCCCCGGGTCCGATTGGTCATGAATTTTGACTTGAATCAAATGTCGGCATGTGTGCATGACAACTTGCAGATAGTACCTTAACAGGTCCAGGAAAGAAATGCAATATTCTTCAGAAAAAAAAAAAAAAAAAAAAAAAAGAAAAAAAAAGAAAAAAAAAAAAAAAAAAAACCTCTTACCGATTTTGTACGAAAATGCCCCCGGGTCCGATTGGTCATGAATTTTGACTTGAATCAAATGTCGGCATGTGTGCATGACAACTTGCAGATAGTTCCTTAACAGGTCCAGGAAAGAAATGCAATATTCTTCAGAAAAAAAAAAAAAAAAAAAAAAAAAAAAAAAAAAAAAAAAAAAAAAAAAAAAAAAAACTCGTACCGATTTTGTACGAAAATGCCCCCGGGTCCGATTGGTCATGAATTTTGACTTGAATCAAATGTCGGCATGTGTGCATGACAACTTGCAGATAGTTCCTTAACAGGTCCAGGAAAGAAATGCAATATTCTTCAGAAAAAAAAAAAAAAAAAAAAAAAAAAAAAAAAAAAAAAAAAAAAAAAAACTCGTACCGATTTTGTACGAAAATGCCCCCGGGTCCGATTGGTCATGAATTTTGACTTGAATCAAATGTCGGCATGTGTGCATGACAACTTGCAGATAGTACCTTAACAGGTCCAGGAAAGAAATGCAATATTCTTCAGAAAAAAAAAAAAAAAAAAAAAAAAAAAAAAAAAAAAAAAAAAAAAAAAAAACCTCTTACCGATTTTGTACGAAAATGCCCCCGGGTCCGATTGGTCATGAATTTTGACTTGAATCAAATGTCGGCATGTGTACATGACAACTTGCAGATAGTACCTTAACGGGTCCAGGAAAGAAATGCAATATTCTAAAGAAAAAAAAAAAAAAAAAAAAAAAAAAAAAAAAAAAAAAAAACTCGTACCGATTTTGTACGAAAATGCCCCCGGGTCCGATTGGTCATGAATTTTGACTTGAATCAAATGTCGGCATGTGTGCATGACAACTTGCAGAAAGTACCTTAACAGGTCCAGGAAAGAAATGCAATATTCTTCAGAAAAGAAAAAAAAAAAAAAAAAAAAAAAAAAAACTCGTACCGATTTTGTACGAAAATGCCCCCGGGTCCGATTGGTCATGAATTTTGACTTGAATCAAATGTCGGCATGTGTACATGACAACTTGCAGATAGTACCTTAACAGGTCCAGGAAAGAAATGCAATATTCTTCAGAAAAAAAAAAAAAAAAAAAAAAAAAAAAAAAAAAAAAAAAAAAAAAAAAAAAAAAAAAAAAAAAAAAAAAAAAAAAAAAAAAAAAAAAAAACCTCTTACCGATTTTGTACGAAAATGCCCCCGGGTCCGATTGGTCATGAATTTTGACTTGAATCAAATGTCGGCATGTGTGCATGACAACTTGCAGATAGTACCTTAACAGGTCCAGGAAAGAAATGCAATATTCTTCAGAAAAAAAAAAAAAAAAAAAAAAAAAAAAAAAAAAAAAAAAAAAAAGAAAAAAAAAGAAAAAAAAAAAAAAAAAAAACCTCTTACCGATTTTGTACGAAAATGCCCCCGGGTCCGATTGGTCATGAATTTTGACTTGAATCAAATGTCGGCATGTGTACATGACAACTTGCAGATAGTACCTTAACAGGTCCAGGAAAGAAATGCAATATTCTTCAGAAAAAAAAAAAAAAAAAAAAAAAAAAAAAAAAAAAAAAAAAAAAAAAAAAAAAAAAAAAAAAAACCTCTTACCGATTTTGTACGAAAATGCCCCCGGGTCCGATTGGTCATGAATTTTGACTTGAATCAAATGTCGGCATGTGTGCATGACAACTTGCAGAAAGTACCTTAACAGGTCCAGGAAAGAAATGCAATATTCTTCAGAAAAGAAAAAAAAAAAAAAAAAAAAAAAAAAACTCGTTCCGATTTTGTACGAAAATGCCCCCGGGTCCGATTGGTCATGAATTTTGACTTGAATCAAATGTCGGCATGTGTACATGACAACTTGCAGATAGTACCTTAACAGGTCCAGGAAAGAAATGCAATATTCTTCAGAAAAAAAAAAAAAAAAAAAAAAAAAAAAAAAAAAAAAAAAAAAAAAAAAAAAAAAAAAAAAAAAAAAAAAAAAAAAAAAAACCTCTTACCGATTTTGTACGAAAATATGCCCCCGGGTCCGATTGGTCATGAATTTTGACTTGAATCAAATGTCGGCATGTGTACATGACAACTTGCAGATAGTACCTTAACGGGTCCAGGAAAGAAATGCAATATTCTAAAGAAAAAAAAAAAAAAAAAAAAAAAAAAAAAAAAAAAAAAAAAAAAAAAAAAAAAAACTCGTACCGATTTTGTACGAAAATGCCCCCGGGTCCGATTGGTCATGAATTTTGACTTGAATCAAATGTCGGCATGTGTGCATGACAACTTGCAGAAAGTACCTTAACAGGTCCAGGAAAGAAATGCAATATTCTTCAGAAAAGAAAAAAAAAAAAAAAAAAAAAAAAAAAACTCGTACCGATTTTGTACGAAAATGCCCCCGGGTCCGATTGGTCATGAATTTTGACTTGAATCAAATGTCGGCATGTGTACATGACAACTTGCAGATAGTACCTTAACAGGTCCAGGAAAGAAATGCAATATTCTTCAGAAAAAAAAAAAAAAAAAAAAAAAAAAAAAAAAAAAAAAAAAAAAAAAAAAAAAAAAAAAAAAAAAAACTCGTACCGATTTTGTACGAAAATGCCCCCGGGTCCGATTGGTCATGAATTTTGACTTGAATCAAATGTCGGCATGTGTGCATGACAACTTGCAGATAGTACCTTAACAGGTCCAGGAAAGAAATGCAATATTCTTCAGAAAAAAAAAAAAAAAAAAAAAAAAAAAAAAAAAAAAAAAAAAAAAAAAAAAAAAAACTCGTACCGATTTTGTACGAAAATGCCCCCGGGTCCGATTGGTCATGAATTTTGACTTGAATCAAATGTCGGCATGTGTGCATGACAACTTGCAGAAAGTACCTTAACAGGTCCAGGAAAGAAATGCAATATTCTTCAGAAAAGAAAAAAAAAAAAAAAAAAAAAAAAAAACTCGTACCGATTTTGTACGAAAATGCCCCCGGGTCCGATTGGTCATGAATTTTGACTTGAATCAAATGTCGGCATGTGTGCATGACAACTTGCAGAAAGTACCTTAACAGGTCCAGGAAAGAAATGCAATATTCTTCAGAAAAGAAAAAAAAAAAAAAAAAAAAAAAAAAACTCGTACCGATTTTGTACGAAAATGCCCCCGGGTCCGATTGGTCATGAATTTTGACTTGAATCAAATGTCGGCATGTGTACATGACAACTTGCAGATAGTACCTTAACAGGTCCAGGAAAGAAATGCAATATTCTTCAGAAAAAAAAAAAAAAAAAAAAAAAAAAAAAAAAAAAAAAAAAAAAAAAAAAAAAAAAAAAAAAAAAAAAAAAAAAAAAAAACCTCTTACCGATTTTGTACGAAAATGCCCCCGGGTCCGATTGGTCATGAATTTTGACTTGAATCAAATGTCGGCATGTGTGCATGACAACTTGCAGATAGTACCTTAACAGGTCCAGGAAAGAAATGCAATATTCTTCAGAAAAAAAAAAAAAAAAAAAAAAAAAAAAAAAAAAAAAAAAAAAAAAAAAAAAAAAAAAAAAAAAAAAAAAGAAAAAAAAAAAAAAAAAAAAACCTCTTACCGATTTTGTACGAAAATGCCCCCGGGTCCGATTGGTCATGAATTTTGACTTGAATCAAATGTCGGCATGTGTGCATGACAACTTGCAGATAGTTCCTTAACAGGTCCAGGAAAGAAATGCAATATTCTTCAGAAAAAAAAAAAAAAAAAAAAAAAAAAAAAAAAAAAAAAAAAAAAAAAAAAAAAAAAAAAAAAAAAAACTCGTACCGATTTTGTACGAAAATGCCCCCGGGTCCGATTGGTCATGAATTTTGACTTGAATCAAATGTCGGCATGTGTGCATGACAACTTGCAGATAGTACCTTAACAGGTCCAGGAAAGAAATGCAATATTCTTCAGAAAAAAAAAAAAAAAAAAAAAAAAAAAAAAAAAAAAAAAAAAAAAAAAAAAAAAAAAAAAAAAAAAAAAAAAAACCTCTTACCGATTTTGTACGAAAATGCCCCCGGGTCCGATTGGTCATGAATTTTGACTTGAATCAAATGTCGGCATGTGTACATGACAACTTGCAGATAGTACCTTAACGGGTCCAGGAAAGAAATGCAATATTCTAAAGAAAAAAAAAAAAAAAAAAAAAAAAAAAAAAAAAAAAAAAAAAAAAAAAAAAAAAAACTCGTACCGATTTTGTACGAAAATGCCCCCGGGTCCGATTGGTCATGAATTTTGACTTGAATCAAATGTCGGCATGTGTGCATGACAACTTGCAGAAAGTACCTTAACAGGTCCAGGAAAGAAATGCAATATTCTTCAGAAAAGAAAAAAAAAAAAAAAAAAAAAAAAAAAAACTCGTACCGATTTTGTACGAAAATGCCCCCGGGTCCGATTGGTCATGAATTTTGACTTGAATCAAATGTCGGCATGTGTACATGACAACTTGCAGATAGTACCTTAACAGGTCCAGGAAAGAAATGCAATATTCTTCAGAAAAAAAAAAAAAAAAAAAAAAAAAAAAAAAAAAAAAAAAAAAAAAAAAAAAAAAAAAAAAAAAAAAAAAAAAAACCTCTTACCGATTTTGTACGAAAATGCCCCCGGGTCCGATTGGTCATGAATTTTGACTTGAATCAAATGTCGGCATGTGTGCATGACAACTTGCAGATAGTACCTTAACAGGTCCAGGAAAGAAATGCAATATTCTTCAGAAAAAAAAAAAAAAAAAAAAAAAAAAAAAAAAAAAAAAAAAAAAAAAAAAGAAAAAAAAAGAAAAAAAAAAAAAAAAAAAACCTCTTACCGATTTTGTACGAAAATGCCCCCGGGTCCGATTGGTCATGAATTTTGACTTGAATCAAATGTCGGCATGTGTACATGACAACTTGCAGATAGTACCTTAACAGGTCCAGGAAAGAAATGCAATATTCTTCAGAAAAAAAAAAAAAAAAAAAAAAAAAAAAAAAAAAAAAAAAAAAAAAAAAAAAAAAAAAAAAAAAAAAAAAAAACCTCTTACCGATTTTGTACGAAAATGCCCCCGGGTCCGATTGGTCATGAATTTTGACTTGAATCAAATGTCGGCATGTGTGCATGACAACTTGCAGAAAGTACCTTAACAGGTCCAGGAAAGAAATGCAATATTCTTCAGAAAAGAAAAAAAAAAAAAAAAAAAAAAAAAAAAACTCGTACCGATTTTGTACGAAAATGCCCCCGGGTCCGATTGGTCATGAATTTTGACTTGAATCAAATGTCGGCATGTGTACATGACAACTTGCAGATAGTACCTTAACAGGTCCAGGAAAGAAATGCAATATTCTTCAGAAAAAAAAAAAAAAAAAAAAAAAAAAAAAAAAAAAAAAAAAAAAAAAAAAAAAAAAAAAAAAAAAAAAAACCTCTTACCGATTTTGTACGAAAATATGCCCCCGGGTCCGATTGGTCATGAATTTTGACTTGAATCAAATGTCGGCATGTGTACATGACAACTTGCAGATAGTACCTTAACGGGTCCAGGAAAGAAATGCAATATTCTAAAGAAAAAAAAAAAAAAAAAAAAAAAAAAAAAAAAAAAAAACTCGTACCGATTTTGTACGAAAATGCCCCCGGGTCCGATTGGTCATGAATTTTGACTTGAATCAAATGTCGGCATGTGTGCATGACAACTTGCAGAAAGTACCTTAACAGGTCCAGGAAAGAAATGCAATATTCTTCAGAAAAGAAAAAAAAAAAAAAAAAAAAAAAAAAAACTCGTACCGATTTTGTACGAAAATGCCCCCGGGTCCGATTGGTCATGAATTTTGACTTGAATCAAATGTCGGCATGTGTGCATGACAACTTGCAGATAGTACCTTAACAGGTCCAGGAAAGAAATGCAATATTCTTCAGAAAAAAAAAAAAAAAAAAAAAAAAAAAAAAAAAAAAAAAAAAAAAAAAAAAAAAAAAAAAAAAAAAAACCTCTTACCGATTTTGTACGAAAATGCCCCCGGGTCCGATTGGTCATGAATTTTGACTTGAATCAAATGTCGGCATGTGTGCATGACAACTTGCAGAAAGTACCTTAACAGGTCCAGGAAAGAAATGCAATATTCTTCAGAAAAGAAAAAAAAAAAAAAAAAAAAAAAAACTCGTACCGATTTTGTACGAAAATGCCCCCGGGTCCGATTGGTCATGAATTTTGACTTGAATCAAATGTCGGCATGTGTACATGACAACTTGCAGATAG
>JARPSG010000043.1:160000-167500 GCA_029955605.1 Quercus engelmannii | reverse complement strand
GAAAGAAATGCAATATTCTTCAGAAAAAAAAAAAAAAAAAAAAAAAAAAAAAAAAAAAAAAAAAAAAAAAAAAAAAAAAAACTCGTACCGATTTTGTACGAAAATGCCCCCGGGTCCGATTGGTCATGAATTTTGACTTGAATCAAATGTCGGCATGTGTGCATGACAACTTGCAGATAGTACCTTAACAGGTCCAGGAAAGAAATGCAATATTCTTCAGAAAAAAAAAAAAAAAAAAAAAAAAAAAAAAAAAAAAAAACCTCTTACCGATTTTGTACGAAAATGCCCCCGGGTCCGATTGGTCATGAATTTTGACTTGAATCAAATGTCGGCATGTGTGCATGACAACTTGCAGAAAGTACCTTAACAGGTCCAGGAAAGAAATGCAATATTCTTCAGAAAAGAAAAAAAAAAAAAAAAAAAAAAAAAACTCGTACCGATTTTGTACGAAAATGCCCCCGGGTCCGATTGGTCATGAATTTTGACTTGAATCAAATGTCGGCATGTGTACATGACAACTTGCAGATAGTACCTTAACAGGTCCAGGAAAGAAATGCAATATTCTTCAGAAAAAAAAAAAAAAAAAAAAAAAAAAAAAAAAAAAAAAAAAAAAAAAAAAAAAAAAAACCTCTTACCGATTTTGTACGAAAATGCCCCCGGGTCCGATTGGTCATGAATTTTGACTTGAATCAAATGTCGGCATGTGTGCATGACAACTTGCAGATAGTACCTTAACAGGTCCAGGAAAGAAATGCAATATTCTTCATAAGAAAAAAAAAAAAAAAAAAAAAAGAAAAAAAAAGAAAAAAAAAAAAAAAAAAACCTCTTACCGATTTTGTACGAAAATGCCCCCGGGTCCGATTGGTCATGAATTTTGACTTGAATCAAATGTCGGCATGTGTGCATGACAACTTGCAGATAGTTCCTTAACAGGTCCAGGAAAGAAATGCAATATTCTTCAGAAAAAAAAAAAAAAAAAAAAAAAAAAAAAAAAAAAAAAAAAAAAAAAAAAAAAAAAAAAAAAAAACCTCTTACCGATTTTGTACGAAAATGCCCCCGGGTCCGATTGGTCATGAATTTTGACTTGAATCAAATGTCGGCATGTGTGCATGACAACTTGCAGAAAGTACCTTAACAGGTCCAGGAAAGAAATGCAATATTCTTCAGAAAAGAAAAAAAAAAAAAAAAAAAAAAAAAAACTCGTACCGATTTTGTACGAAAATGCCCCCGGGTCCGATTGGTCATGAATTTTGACTTGAATCAAATGTCGGCATGTGTACATGACAACTTGCAGATAGTACCTTAACAGGTCCAGGAAAGAAATGCAATATTCTTCAGAAAAAAAAAAAAAAAAAAAAAAAAAAAAAAAAAAAAAAAAAAAAAAAAAAAAAAAAAAAAAAAAACCTCTTACCGATTTTGTACGAAAATGCCCCCGGGTCCGATTGGTCATGAATTTTGACTTGAATCAAATGTCGGCATGTGTACATGACAACTTGCAGATAGTACCTTAACGGGTCCAGGAAAGAAATGCAATATTCTAAAGAAAAAAAAAAAAAAAAAAAAAAAAAAAAAAAAAAAAAAAAAAAAAAAAAAAAAAAAAAAAAAAAAACCTCTTACCGATTTTGTACGAAAATGCCCCCGGGTCCGATTGGTCATGAATTTTGACTTGAATCAAATGTCGGCATGTGTGCATGACAACTTGCAGAAAGTACCTTAACAGGTCCAGGAAAGAAATGCAATATTCTTCAGAAAAGAAAAAAAAAAAAAAAAAAAAAAAAAAACTCGTACCGATTTTGTACGAAAATGCCCCCGGGTCCGATTGGTCATGAATTTTGACTTGAATCAAATGTCGGCATGTGTGCATGACAACTTGCAGAAAGTACCTTAACAGGTCCAGGAAAGAAATGCAATATTCTTCAGAAAAGAAAAAAAAAAAAAAAAAAAAAAAAAAAACTCGTACCGATTTTGTACGAAAATGCCCCCGGGTCCGATTGGTCATGAATTTTGACTTGAATCAAATGTCGGCATGTGTGCATGACAACTTGCAGATAGTACCTTAACAGGTCCAGGAAAGAAATGCAATATTCTTCAGAAAAAAAAAAAAAAAAAAAAAAAAAAAAAAAAAAAAAAAAAAAAAAAAAAAAAAAAAAAAAAAAAAACCTCTTACCGATTTTGTACGAAAATGCCCCCGGGTCCGATTGGTCATGAATTTTGACTTGAATCAAATGTCGGCATGTGTGCATGACAACTTGCAGATAGTTCCTTAACAGGTCCAGGAAAGAAATGCAATATTCTTCAGAAAAAAAAAAAAAAAAAAAAAAAAAAAAAAAAAAAAAAAAAAAAAAAAAAAAAACTCGTACCGATTTTGTACGAAAATGCCCCCGGGTCCGATTGGTCATGAATTTTGACTTGAATCAAATGTCGGCATGTGTGCATGACAACTTGCAGATAGTACCTTAACAGGTCCAGGAAAGAAATGCAATATTCTTCAGAAAAAAAAAAAAAAAAAAAAAAAAAAAAAAAAAAAAAAAAAAAAAAAAAAAAAAAAAAAAAAAAAAAAACCTCTTACCGATTTTGTACGAAAATGCCCCCGGGTCCGATTGGTCATGAATTTTGACTTGAATCAAATGTCGGCATGTGTGCATGACAACTTGCAGAAAGTACCTTAACAGGTCCAGGAAAGAAATGCAATATTCTTCAGAAAAGAAAAAAAAAAAAAAAAAAAAAAAAAACTCGTACCGATTTTGTACGAAAATGCCCCCGGGTCCGATTGGTCATGAATTTTGACTTGAATCAAATGTCGGCATGTGTACATGACAACTTGCAGATAGTACCTTAACAGGTCCAGGAAAGAAATGCAATATTCTTCAGAAAAAAAAAAAAAAAAAAAAAAAAAAAAAAAAAAAAAAAAAAAAAAAAAAAAAAAAAAAAAAAAAAAACCTCTTACCGATTTTGTACGAAAATGCCCCCGGGTCCGATTGGTCATGAATTTTGACTTGAATCAAATGTCGGCATGTGTGCATGACAACTTGCAGATAGTACCTTAACAGGTCCAGGAAAGAAATGCAATATTCTTCAGAAGAAAAAAAAAAAAAAAAAAAAAAGAAAAAAAAAGAAAAAAAAAAAAAAAAAAACCTCTTACCGATTTTGTACGAAAATGCCCCCGGGTCCGATTGGTCATGAATTTTGACTTGAATCAAATGTCGGCATGTGTGCATGACAACTTGCAGATAGTTCCTTAACAGGTCCAGGAAAGAAATGCAATATTCTTCAGAAAAAAAAAAAAAAAAAAAAAAAAAAAAAAAAAAAAAAAAAAAAAAAAAAAAAAAAAAAAAAAAAAAAAAAAAACCTCTTACCGATTTTGTACGAAAATGCCCCCGGGTCCGATTGGTCATGAATTTTGACTTGAATCAAATGTCGGCATGTGTGCATGACAACTTGCAGAAAGTACCTTAACAGGTCCAGGAAAGAAATGCAATATTCTTCAGAAAAGAAAAAAAAAAAAAAAAAAAAAAAAACTCGTACCGATTTTGTACGAAAATGCCCCCGGGTCCGATTGGTCATGAATTTTGACTTGAATCAAATGTCGGCATGTGTACATGACAACTTGCAGATAGTACCTTAACAGGTCCAGGAAAGAAATGCAATATTCTTCAGAAAAAAAAAAAAAAAAAAAAAAAAAAAAAAAAAAAAAAAAAAAAAAAAAAAAACCTCTTACCGATTTTGTACGAAAATGCCCCCGGGTCCGATTGGTCATGAATTTTGACTTGAATCAAATGTCGGCATGTGTACATGACAACTTGCAGATAGTACCTTAACGGGTCCAGGAAAGAAATGCAATATTCTAAAGAAAAAAAAAAAAAAAAAAAAAAAAAAAAAAAAAAAAAAAAAAAAAAAAAAAAACTCGTACCGATTTTGTACGAAAATGCCCCCGGGTCCGATTGGTCATGAATTTTGACTTGAATCAAATGTCGGCATGTGTGCATGACAACTTGCAGAAAGTACCTTAACAGGTCCAGGAAAGAAATGCAATATTCTTCAGAAAAGAAAAAAAAAAAAAAAAAAACTCGTACCGATTTTGTACGAAAATGCCCCCGGGTCCGATTGGTCATGAATTTTGACTTGAATCAAATGTCGGCATGTGTACATGACAACTTGCAGATAGTACCTTAACAGGTCCAGGAAAGAAATGCAATATTCTTCAGAAAAAAAAAAAAAAAAAAAAAAAAAAAAAAAAAAAAAAAAAAAAAAAAAAAAAAAAAAAAAAAAAAAAAAAAAAAACCTCTTACCGATTTTGTACGAAAATGCCCCCGGGTCCGATTGGTCATGAATTTTGACTTGAATCAAATGTCGGCATGTGTGCACGACAACTTGCAGATAGTACCTTAACAGGTCCAGGAAAGAAATGCAATATTCTTCAGAAAAAAAAAAAAAAAAAAAAAAAAAAAAAAAAAAAAAAAAAAAAAAAAAAAAAAAAAAAACCTCTTACCGATTTTGTACGAAAATGCCCCCGGGTCCGATTGGTCATGAATTTTGACTTGAATCAAATGTCGGCATGTGTGCATGACAACTTGCAGATAGTTCCTTAACAGGTCCAGGAAAGAAATGCAATATTCTTCAGAAAAAAAAAAAAAAAAAAAAAAAAAAAAAAAAAAAAAAAAAAAAAAAAAAAAAAAAAAAAAAACTCGTACCGATTTTGTACGAAAATGCCCCCGGGTCCGATTGGTCATGAATTTTGACTTGAATCAAATGTCGGCATGTGTGCATGACAACTTGCAGATAGTACCTTAACAGGTCCAGGAAAGAAATGCAATATTCTTCAGAAAAAAAAAAAAAAAAAAAAAAAAAAAAAAAAAAAAAAAAAAAAAAAAAAAAAAAAAAAAAAAAAAAAAAAACCTCTTACCGATTTTGTACGAAAATGCCCCCGGGTCCGATTGGTCATGAATTTTGACTTGAATCAAATGTCGGCATGTGTGCATGACAACTTGCAGAAAGTACCTTAACAGGTCCAGGAAAGAAATGCAATATTCTTCAGAAAAGAAAAAAAAAAAAAAAAAAAAAAAAACTCGTACCGATTTTGTACGAAAATGCCCCCGGGTCCGATTGGTCATGAATTTTGACTTGAATCAAATGTCGGCATGTGTACATGACAACTTGCAGATAGTACCTTAACGGGTCCAGGAAAGAAATGCAATATTCTAAAGAAAAAAAAAAAAAAAAAAAAAAAAAAAAAAAAAAAAAAAAAAAAAAAAAAAAAAAAAAACTCGTACCGATTTTGTACGAAAATGCCCCCGGGTCCGATTGGTCATGAATTTTGACTTGAATCAAATGTCGGCATGTGTGCATGACAACTTGCAGATAGTTCCTTAACAGGTCCAGGAAAGAAATACAATATTCTTCAGAAAAAAAAAAAAAAAAAAAAAAAAAAAAAAAAAAAAAAAAAACTCGTACCGATTTTGTACGAAAATGCCCCCGGGTCCGATTGGTCATGAATTTTGACTTGAATCAAATGTCGGCATGTGTGCATGACAACTTGCAGAAAGTACCTTAACAGGTCCAGGAAAGAAATGCAATATTCTTCAGAAAAGAAAAAAAAAAAAAAAAAAAAAAAAAAAAAACTCGTACCGATTTTGTACGAAAATGCCCCCGGGTCCGATTGGTCATGAATTTTGACTTGAATCAAATGTCGGCATGTGTACATGACAACTTGCAGATAGTACCTTAACAGGTCCAGGAAAGAAATGCAATATTCTTCAGAAAAAAAAAAAAAAAAAAAAAAAAAAAAAAAAAAAAAAAAAAAAAAAAAAAAAAAAAAAAAAAAAAAAAACCTCTTACCGATTTTGTACGAAAATGCCCCCGGGTCCGATTGGTCATGAATTTTGACTTGAATCAAATGTCGGCATGTGTGCACGACAACTTGCAGATAGTACCTTAACAGGTCCAGGAAAGAAATGCAATATTCTTCAGAAAAAAAAAAAAAAAAAAAAAAAAAAAAAAAAAAAAAAAAAAAAAAAGAAAAAAAAAGAAAAAAAAAAAAAAAAAAAAACCTCTTACCGATTTTGTACGAAAATGCCCCCGGGTCCGATTGGTCATGAATTTTGACTTGAATCAAATGTCGGCATGTGTGCATGACAACTTGCAGATAGTTCCTTAACAGGTCCAGGAAAGAAATGCAATATTCTTCAGAAAAAAAAAAAAAAAAAAAAAAAAAAAAAAAAAAAAAAAAAAGAAAAAAAAAGAAAAAAAAAAAAAAAAAAAAACTCGTACCGATTTTGTACGAAAATGCCCCCGGGTCCGATTGGTCATGAATTTTGACTTGAATCAAATGTCGGCATGTGTGCATGACAACTTGCAGAAAGTACCTTAACAGGTCCAGGAAAGAAATGCAATATTCTTCAGAAAAGAAAAAAAAAAAAAAAAAAAAAAAAAAAACTCGTACCGATTTTGTACGAAAATGCCCCCGGGTCCGATTGGTCATGAATTTTGACTTGAATCAAATGTCGGCATGTGTACATGACAACTTGCAGATAGTACCTTAACAGGTCCAGGAAAGAAATGCAATATTCTTCAGAAAAAAAAAAAAAAAAAAAAAAAAAAAAAAAAAAAAAAAAAAAAAAAAAAAAAAAAAAAAAAAAAAAAAAAAAAAAAAAAAAAAAAAAACCTCTTACCGATTTTGTACGAAAATGCCCCCGGGTCCGATTGGTCATGAATTTTGACTTGAATCAAATGTCGGCATGTGTGCATGACAACTTGCAGATAGTACCTTAACAGGTCCAGGAAAGAAATGCAATATTCTTCAGAAAAAAAAAAAAAAAAAAAAAAAAAAAAAAAAAAAAAAAAAAAAAAAAAAAAAAAAAAAAAAAAAAGAAAAAAAAAGAAAAAAAAAAAAAAAAAAAACCTCTTACCGATTTTGTACGAAAATGCCCCCGGGTCCGATTGGTCATGAATTTTGACTTGAATCAAATGTCGGCATGTGTGCATGACAACTTGCAGATAGTTCCTTAACAGGTCCAGGAAAGAAATGCAATATTCTTCAGAAAAAAAAAAAAAAAAAAAAAAAAAAAAAAAAAAAAAAAAAAAAAAAAAAAAAAAAAAAAAAAAACTCGTACCGATTTTGTACGAAAATGCCCCCGGGTCCGATTGGTCATGAATTTTGACTTGAATCAAATGTCGGCATGTGTGCATGACAACTTGCAGATAGTACCTTAACAGGTCCAGGAAAGAAATGCAATATTCTTCAGAAAAAAAAAAAAAAAAAAAAAAAAAAAAAAAAAAAAAAAAAAAAAAAAAAAAAAAAAAAAAAAAAAAAAAACCTCTTACCGATTTTGTACGAAAATGCCCCCGGGTCCGATTGGTCATGAATTTTGACTTGAATCAAATGTCGGCATGTGTACATGACAACTTGCAGATAGTACCTTAACGGGTCCAGGAAAGAAATGCAATATTCTAAAGAAAAAAAAAAAAAAAAAAAAAAAAAAAAAAAAAAAAAAAAAAAAAAAA
>JARPSG010000043.1:135000-137500 GCA_029955605.1 Quercus engelmannii | reverse complement strand
AATTTTGACTTGAATCAAATGTCGGCATGTGTGCATGACAACTTGCAGATAGTACCTTAACAGGTCCAGGAAAGAAATGCAATATTCTTCAGAAAAAAAAAAAAAAAAAAAAAAAAAAAAAAAAAAAAAAAAAAAAAAAAAAAAAAAAAAAAAAAAAAAAAAAAAAAACCTCTTACCGATTTTGTACGAAAATGCCCCCGGGTCCGATTGGTCATGAATTTTGACTTGAATCAAATGTCGGCATGTGTGCATGACAACTTGCAGAAAGTACCTTAACAGGTCCAGGAAAGAAATGCAATATTCTTCAGAAAAGAAAAAAAAAAAAAAAAAAAAAAAAACTCGTACCGATTTTGTACGAAAATGCCCCCGGGTCCGATTGGTCATGAATTTTGACTTGAATCAAATGTCGGCATGTGTACATGACAACTTGCAGATAGTACCTTAACGGGTCCAGGAAAGAAATGCAATATTCTAAAGAAAAAAAAAAAAAAAAAAAAAAAAAAAAAAAAAAAAAAAAAAAAAAAAAAAAAAAAAAAAAAAACTCGTACCGATTTTGTACGAAAATGCCCCCGGGTCCGATTGGTCATGAATTTTGACTTGAATCAAATGTCGGCATGTGTGCATGACAACTTGCAGATAGTTCCTTAACAGGTCCAGGAAAGAAATACAATATTCTTCAGAAAAAAAAAAAAAAAAAAAAAAAAAAAAAAAAAAAAAAACTCGTACCGATTTTGTACGAAAATGCCCCCGGGTCCGATTGGTCATGAATTTTGACTTGAATCAAATGTCGGCATGTGTGCATGACAACTTGCAGAAAGTACCTTAACAGGTCCAGGAAAGAAATGCAATATTCTTCAGAAAAGAAAAAAAAAAAAAAAAAAAAAAAAAAAAAACTCGTACCGATTTTGTACGAAAATGCCCCCGGGTCCGATTGGTCATGAATTTTGACTTGAATCAAATGTCGGCATGTGTACATGACAACTTGCAGATAGTACCTTAACAGGTCCAGGAAAGAAATGCAATATTCTTCAGAAAAAAAAAAAAAAAAAAAAAAAAAAAAAAAAAAAAAAAAAAAAAAAAAAAAAAAAAAAAAACCTCTTACCGATTTTGTACGAAAATGCCCCCGGGTCCGATTGGTCATGAATTTTGACTTGAATCAAATGTCGGCATGTGTGCACGACAACTTGCAGATAGTACCTTAACAGGTCCAGGAAAGAAATGCAATATTCTTCAGAAAAAAAAAAAAAAAAAAAAAAAAAAAAAAAAAAAAAAAAAAAAAAAAAAAAAAAAAGAAAAAAAAAAAAAAAAAAAAACCTCTTACCGATTTTGTACGAAAATGCCCCCGGGTCCGATTGGTCATGAATTTTGACTTGAATCAAATGTCGGCATGTGTGCATGACAACTTGCAGATAGTTCCTTAACAGGTCCAGGAAAGAAATGCAATATTCTTCAGAAAAAAAAAAAAAAAAAAAAAAAAAAAGAAAAAAAAAAAAAGAAAAAAAAAGAAAAAAAAAAAAAAAAAAAAAACTCGTACCGATTTTGTACGAAAATGCCCCCGGGTCCGATTGGTCATGAATTTTGACTTGAATCAAATGTCGGCATGTGTGCATGACAACTTGCAGAAAGTACCTTAACAGGTCCAGGAAAGAAATGCAATATTCTTCAGAAAAGAAAAAAAAAAAAAAAAAAAAAAAAAAAAACTCGTACCGATTTTGTACGAAAATGCCCCCGGGTCCGATTGGTCATGAATTTTGACTTGAATCAAATGTCGGCATGTGTACATGACAACTTGCAGATAGTACCTTAACAGGTCCAGGAAAGAAATGCAATATTCTTCAGAAAAAAAAAAAAAAAAAAAAAAAAAAAAAAAAAAAAAAAAAAACCTCTTACCGATTTTGTACGAAAATGCCCCCGGGTCCGATTGGTCATGAATTTTGACTTGAATCAAATGTCGGCATGTGTGCATGACAACTTGCAGATAGTACCTTAACAGGTCCAGGAAAGAAATGCAATATTCTTCAGAAAAAAAAAAAAAAAAAAAAAAAAAAAAAAAAAAAAAAAAAAAGAAAAAAAAAGAAAAAAAAAAAAAAAAAAAACCTCTTACCGATTTTGTACGAAAATGCCCCCGGGTCCGATTGGTCATGAATTTTGACTTGAATCAAATGTCGGCATGTGTGCATGACAACTTGCAGATAGTTCCTTAACAGGTCCAGGAAAGAAATGCAATATTCTTCAGAAAAAAAAAAAAAAAAAAAAAAAAAAAAAAAAAAAAAAAAAAAAAAAAAAAAAAAAAAAAAAAAAGAAAAAAAAAAAAAAAAAAAAACCTCTTACCGATTTTGTACGAAAATGCCCCCGGGTCCGATTGGTCATGAATTTTGACTTGAATCAAATGTCGGCATGTGTGCATGACAACTTGCAGATAGTTCCTTAACAGGTCCAGGAAAGAAATGCAATATTCTTCAGAAAAAAAAAAAAAAAAAAAAAAAAAAAAAAAAAAAAA
>JARPSG010000043.1:127500-130000 GCA_029955605.1 Quercus engelmannii | reverse complement strand
GGTCCAGGAAAGAAATGCAATATTCTTCAGAAAAAAAAAAAAAAAAAAAAAAAAAAAAAAAAAAAAAAAAAAAAAAAAAAAAAAAAAAAAAACCTCTTACCGATTTTGTACGAAAATGCCCCCGGGTCCGATTGGTCATGAATTTTGACTTGAATCAAATGTCGGCATGTGTGCATGACAACTTGCAGATAGTACCTTAACAGGTCCAGGAAAGAAATGCAATATTCTTCAGAAAAAAAAAAAAAAAAAAAAAAAAAAAAAAAAAAAAAAAAAAAAAAAAAAGAAAAAAAAAGAAAAAAAAAAAAAAAAAAAAACCTCTTACCGATTTTGTACGAAAATGCCCCCGGGTCCGATTGGTCATGAATTTTGACTTGAATCAAATGTCGGCATGTGTGCATGACAACTTGCAGATAGTTCCTTAACAGGTCCAGGAAAGAAATGCAATATTCTTCAGAAAAAAAAAAAAAAAAAAAAAAAAAAAAAAAAAAAAAAAACTCGTACCGATTTTGTACGAAAATGCCCCCGGGTCCGATTGGTCATGAATTTTGACTTGAATCAAATGTCGGCATGTGTGCATGACAACTTGCAGATAGTACCTTAACAGGTCCAGGAAAGAAATGCAATATTCTTCAGAAAAAAAAAAAAAAAAAAAAAAAAAAAAAAAAAAAAAAAAAAAAAAAAAAAAAAAAAAAAAAAAAAAAAAAAAAAAAAAACCTCTTACCGATTTTGTACGAAAATGCCCCCGGGTCCGATTGGTCATGAATTTTGACTTGAATCAAATGTCGGCATGTGTACATGACAACTTGCAGATAGTACCTTAACGGGTCCAGGAAAGAAATGCAATATTCTAAAGAAAAAAAAAAAAAAAAAAAAAAAAAAAAAAAAAAAAAAAAAAAAAAAAAAAAAAAAAAACTCGTACCGATTTTGTACGAAAATGCCCCCGGGTCCGATTGGTCATGAATTTTGACTTGAATCAAATGTCGGCATGTGTGCATGACAACTTGCAGAAAGTACCTTAACAGGTCCAGGAAAGAAATGCAATATTCTTCAGAAAAGAAAAAAAAAAAAAAAAAAAAAAAAAAAAACTCGTACCGATTTTGTACGAAAATGCCCCCGGGTCCGATTGGTCATGAATTTTGACTTGAATCAAATGTCGGCATGTGTACATGACAACTTGCAGATAGTACCTTAACAGGTCCAGGAAAGAAATGCAATATTCTTCAGAAAAAAAAAAAAAAAAAAAAAAAAAAAAAAAAAAAAAAAAAAAAAAAAAAAAAAAAAAAAAAAAAAAAAAAAAACCTCTTACCGATTTTGTACGAAAATGCCCCCGGGTCCGATTGGTCATGAATTTTGACTTGAATCAAATGTCGGCATGTGTGCACGACAACTTGCAGATAGTACCTTAACAGGTCCAGGAAAGAAATGCAATATTCTTCAGAAAAAAAAAAAAAAAAAAAAAAAAAAAAAAAAAAAAAAAAAAAAAAAAAAAAAAAAAGAAAAAAAAAGAAAAAAAAAAAAAAAAAAAAACCTCTTACCGATTTTGTACGAAAATGCCCCCGGGTCCGATTGGTCATGAATTTTGACTTGAATCAAATGTCGGCATGTGTGCATGACAACTTGCAGATAGTTCCTTAACAGGTCCAGGAAAGAAATGCAATATTCTTCAGAAAAAAAAAAAAAAAAAAAAAAAAAAAAAAAAAAAAAAAAAAAAAAAAAAAAAAAAAAAAAAAAAAAACTCGTACCGATTTTGTACGAAAATGCCCCCGGGTCCGATTGGTCATGAATTTTGACTTGAATCAAATGTCGGCATGTGTGCATGACAACTTGCAGATAGTACCTTAACAGGTCCAGGAAAGAAATGCAATATTCTTCAGAAAAAAAAAAAAAAAAAAAAAAAAAAAAAAAAAAAAAAAAAAAAAAAAAAAAAAAAAAAAAAAAAAAAAAAACCTCTTACCGATTTTGTACGAAAATGCCCCCGGGTCCGATTGGTCATGAATTTTGACTTGAATCAAATGTCGGCATGTGTGCATGACAACTTGCAGAAAGTACCTTAACAGGTCCAGGAAAGAAATGCAATATTCTTCAGAAAAGAAAAAAAAAAAAAAAAAAAAAAAAAACTCGTACCGATTTTGTACGAAAATGCCCCCGGGTCCGATTGGTCATGAATTTTGACTTGAATCAAATGTCGGCATGTGTACATGACAACTTGCAGATAGTACCTTAACGGGTCCAGGAAAGAAATGCAATATTCTAAAGAAAAAAAAAAAAAAAAAAAAAAAAAAAAAAAAAAAAAAAAAAAAAAAAAAAAAAAAAAAAAAAAAACTCGTACCGATTTTGTACGAAAATGCCCCCGGGTCCGATTGGTCATGAATTTTGACTTGAATCAAATGTCGGCATGTGTGCATGACAACTTGCAGATAGTTCCTTAACAGGTCCAGGAAAGAAATACAATATTCTTCAGAAAAAAAAAAAAAAAAAAAAAAAAAAAAAAAAAAAAAAA
>JARPSG010000043.1:120000-122500 GCA_029955605.1 Quercus engelmannii | reverse complement strand
ATGTGTGCATGACAACTTGCAGAAAGTACCTTAACAGGTCCAGGAAAGAAATGCAATATTCTTCAGAAAAGAAAAAAAAAAAAAAAAAAAAAAAAAACTCGTACCGATTTTGTACGAAAATGCCCCCGGGTCCGATTGGTCATGAATTTTGACTTGAATCAAATGTCGGCATGTGTACATGACAACTTGCAGATAGTACCTTAACGGGTCCAGGAAAGAAATGCAATATTCTAAAGAAAAAAAAAAAAAAAAAAAAAAAAAAAAAAAAAAAAAAAAAAAAAAAAAAAAAAAAAAAAAAAAAACTCGTACCGATTTTGTACGAAAATGCCCCCGGGTCCGATTGGTCATGAATTTTGACTTGAATCAAATGTCGGCATGTGTGCATGACAACTTGCAGATAGTTCCTTAACAGGTCCAGGAAAGAAATACAATATTCTTCAGAAAAAAAAAAAAAAAAAAAAAAAAAAAAAAAAAAAAAAACTCGTACCGATTTTGTACGAAAATGCCCCCGGGTCCGATTGGTCATGAATTTTGACTTGAATCAAATGTCGGCATGTGTGCATGACAACTTGCAGAAAGTACCTTAACAGGTCCAGGAAAGAAATGCAATATTCTTCAGAAAAGAAAAAAAAAAAAAAAAAAAAAAAAAAAAAAACTCGTACCGATTTTGTACGAAAATGCCCCCGGGTCCGATTGGTCATGAATTTTGACTTGAATCAAATGTCGGCATGTGTACATGACAACTTGCAGATAGTACCTTAACAGGTCCAGGAAAGAAATGCAATATTCTTCAGAAAAAAAAAAAAAAAAAAAAAAAAAAAAAAAAAAAAAAAAAAAAAAAAAAAAAAAAAAAAAAAAAAAAAAACCTCTTACCGATTTTGTACGAAAATGCCCCCGGGTCCGATTGGTCATGAATTTTGACTTGAATCAAATGTCGGCATGTGTGCACGACAACTTGCAGATAGTACCTTAACAGGTCCAGGAAAGAAATGCAATATTCTTCAGAAAAAAAAAAAAAAAAAAAAAAAAAAAAAAAAAAAAAAAAAAAAAAAAAAAAAAAAGAAAAAAAAAGAAAAAAAAAAAAAAAAAAAAACCTCTTACCGATTTTGTACGAAAATGCCCCCGGGTCCGATTGGTCATGAATTTTGACTTGAATCAAATGTCGGCATGTGTGCATGACAACTTGCAGATAGTTCCTTAACAGGTCCAGGAAAGAAATGCAATATTCTTCAGAAAAAAAAAAAAAAAAAAAAAAAAAAAAAAAAAAAAAAAAAAAAACTCGTACCGATTTTGTACGAAAATGCCCCCGGGTCCGATTGGTCATGAATTTTGACTTGAATCAAATGTCGGCATGTGTGCATGACAACTTGCAGATAGTACCTTAACAGGTCCAGGAAAGAAATGCAATATTCTTCAGAAAAAAAAAAAAAAAAAAAAAAAAAAAAAAAAAAAAAAAAAAAAAAAAAAAAAAAAAAAAAAAAAAAAAAACCTCTTACCGATTTTGTACGAAAATGCCCCCGGGTCCGATTGGTCATGAATTTTGACTTGAATCAAATGTCGGCATGTGTGCATGACAACTTGCAGAAAGTACCTTAACAGGTCCAGGAAAGAAATGCAATATTCTTCAGAAAAGAAAAAAAAAAAAAAAAAAAAAAAAAACTCGTACCGATTTTGTACGAAAATGCCCCCGGGTCCGATTGGTCATGAATTTTGACTTGAATCAAATGTCGGCATGTGTACATGACAACTTGCAGATAGTACCTTAACGGGTCCAGGAAAGAAATGCAATATTCTAAAGAAAAAAAAAAAAAAAAAAAAAAAAAAAAAAAAAAAAAAAAAAAAAAAAAAAAAAAAAAAACTCGTACCGATTTTGTACGAAAATGCCCCCGGGTCCGATTGGTCATGAATTTTGACTTGAATCAAATGTCGGCATGTGTGCATGACAACTTGCAGATAGTTCCTTAACAGGTCCAGGAAAGAAATACAATATTCTTCAGAAAAAAAAAAAAAAAAAAAAAAAAAAAAAAAAAAAAACTCGTACCGATTTTGTACGAAAATGCCCCCGGGTCCGATTGGTCATGAATTTTGACTTGAATCAAATGTCGGCATGTGTGCATGACAACTTGCAGAAAGTACCTTAACAGGTCCAGGAAAGAAATGCAATATTCTTCAGAAAAGAAAAAAAAAAAAAAAAAAAAAAAAAAAAAACTCGTACCGATTTTGTACGAAAATGCCCCCGGGTCCGATTGGTCATGAATTTTGACTTGAATCAAATGTCGGCATGTGTACATGACAACTTGCAGATAGTACCTTAACAGGTCCAGGAAAGAAATGCAATATTCTTCAGAAAAAAAAAAAAAAAAAAAAAAAAAAAAAAAAAAAAAAAAAAAAAAAAAAAAAAAAAAAAAAAAAACCTCTTACCGATTTTGTACGAAAATGCCCCCGGGTCCGATTGGTCATGAATTTTGACTTGAATCAAATGTCGGCATGTGTGCACGAC
>JARPSG010000043.1:90000-117500 GCA_029955605.1 Quercus engelmannii | reverse complement strand
GAAAGAAATGCAATATTCTTCAGAAAAAAAAAAAAAAAAAAAAAAAAAAAAAAAAAAAAAAAAAAAAAAAAAAAAAAAAACCTCTTACCGATTTTGTACGAAAATGCCCCCGGGTCCGATTGGTCATGAATTTTGACTTGAATCAAATGTCGGCATGTGTGCATGACAACTTGCAGATAGTACCTTAACAGGTCCAGGAAAGAAATGCAATATTCTTCAGAAAAAAAAAAAAAAAAAAAAAAAAAAAAAAAAAAAAAAAAAAAAACCTCTTACCGATTTTGTACGAAAATGCCCCCGGGTCCGATTGGTCATGAATTTTGACTTGAATCAAATGTCGGCATGTGTGCATGACAACTTGCAGATAGTTCCTTAACAGGTCCAGGAAAGAAATGCAATATTCTTCAGAAAAAAAAAAAAAAAAAAAAAAAAAAAAAAAAAAAAAAACTCGTACCGATTTTGTACGAAAATGCCCCCGGGTCCGATTGGTCATGAATTTTGACTTGAATCAAATGTCGGCATGTGTGCATGACAACTTGCAGATAGTACCTTAACAGGTCCAGGAAAGAAATGCAATATTCTTCAGAAAAAAAAAAAAAAAAAAAAAAAAAAAAAAAAAAAAAAAAAAAAAAAAAAAAACCTCTTACCGATTTTGTACGAAAATGCCCCCGGGTCCGATTGGTCATGAATTTTGACTTGAATCAAATGTCGGCATGTGTACATGACAACTTGCAGATAGTACCTTAACGGGTCCAGGAAAGAAATGCAATATTCTAAAGAAAAAAAAAAAAAAAAAAAAAAAAAAAAAAAAAAAAAAAAAAAAAACTCGTACCGATTTTGTACGAAAATGCCCCCGGGTCCGATTGGTCATGAATTTTGACTTGAATCAAATGTCGGCATGTGTGCATGACAACTTGCAGAAAGTACCTTAACAGGTCCAGGAAAGAAATGCAATATTCTTCAGAAAAGAAAAAAAAAAAAAAAAAAAAAAAAAAAAAACTCGTACCGATTTTGTACGAAAATGCCCCCGGGTCCGATTGGTCATGAATTTTGACTTGAATCAAATGTCGGCATGTGTACATGACAACTTGCAGATAGTACCTTAACAGGTCCAGGAAAGAAATGCAATATTCTTCAGAAAAAAAAAAAAAAAAAAAAAAAAAAAAAAAAAAAAAAAAAAAAAAAAAAAAAAAAAAAAAAAAAAAAAAAAAAAAAAAAAAAAAAACCTCTTACCGATTTTGTACGAAAATGCCCCCGGGTCCGATTGGTCATGAATTTTGACTTGAATCAAATGTCGGCATGTGTGCACGACAACTTGCAGATAGTACCTTAACAGGTCCAGGAAAGAAATGCAATATTCTTCAGAAAAAAAAAAAAAAAAAAAAAAAAAAAAAAAAAAAAAAAAAAAAAAAAAAAAAAAAAAAAAAAAAAAAAAAAAAAAAAAAACCTCTTACCGATTTTGTACGAAAATGCCCCCGGGTCCGATTGGTCATGAATTTTGACTTGAATCAAATGTCGGCATGTGTGCATGACAACTTGCAGATAGTTCCTTAACAGGTCCAGGAAAGAAATGCAATATTCTTCAGAAAAAAAAAAAAAAAAAAAAAAAAAAAAAAAAAAAAAAAAAAAAAAAAAAAAAAAAAAAAAAAAAAAAAACTCGTACCGATTTTGTACGAAAATGCCCCCGGGTCCGATTGGTCATGAATTTTGACTTGAATCAAATGTCGGCATGTGTGCATGACAACTTGCAGATAGTACCTTAACAGGTCCAGGAAAGAAATGCAATATTCTTCAGAAAAAAAAAAAAAAAAAAAAAAAAAAAAAAAAAAAAAAAAAAAAAAAAAAAAAAAAACCTCTTACCGATTTTGTACGAAAATGCCCCCGGGTCCGATTGGTCATGAATTTTGACTTGAATCAAATGTCGGCATGTGTGCATGACAACTTGCAGAAAGTACCTTAACAGGTCCAGGAAAGAAATGCAATATTCTTCAGAAAAGAAAAAAAAAAAAAAAAAAAAAAAAAACTCGTACCGATTTTGTACGAAAATGCCCCCGGGTCCGATTGGTCATGAATTTTGACTTGAATCAAATGTCGGCATGTGTACATGACAACTTGCAGATAGTACCTTAACGGGTCCAGGAAAGAAATGCAATATTCTAAAGAAAAAAAAAAAAAAAAAAAAAAAAAAAAAAAAAAAAAAAAAAAAAAAAAAAAAAAAAAAAACTCGTACCGATTTTGTACGAAAATGCCCCCGGGTCCGATTGGTCATGAATTTTGACTTGAATCAAATGTCGGCATGTGTGCATGACAACTTGCAGATAGTTCCTTAACAGGTCCAGGAAAGAAATACAATATTCTTCAGAAAAAAAAAAAAAAAAAAAAAAAAAAAAAAAAAAAAAACTCGTACCGATTTTGTACGAAAATGCCCCCGGGTCCGATTGGTCATGAATTTTGACTTGAATCAAATGTCGGCATGTGTGCATGACAACTTGCAGAAAGTACCTTAACAGGTCCAGGAAAGAAATGCAATATTCTTCAGAAAAGAAAAAAAAAAAAAAAAAAAAAAAAAAAAAAACTCGTACCGATTTTGTACGAAAATGCCCCCGGGTCCGATTGGTCATGAATTTTGACTTGAATCAAATGTCGGCATGTGTACATGACAACTTGCAGATAGTACCTTAACAGGTCCAGGAAAGAAATGCAATATTCTTCAGAAAAAAAAAAAAAAAAAAAAAAAAAAAAAAAAAAAAAAAAAAAAAAAAAAAAAAAAAAAAAAAAAAAAAAAAAAAAAAAAACCTCTTACCGATTTTGTACGAAAATGCCCCCGGGTCCGATTGGTCATGAATTTTGACTTGAATCAAATGTCGGCATGTGTGCACGACAACTTGCAGATAGTACCTTAACAGGTCCAGGAAAGAAATGCAATATTCTTCAGAAAAAAAAAAAAAAAAAAAAAAAAAAAAAAAAAAAAAAAAAAAAAAAAAAAAAAAAAAAAGAAAAAAAAAAAAAAAAAAAAAAAAAAAAAAAACCTCTTACCGATTTTGTACGAAAATGCCCCCGGGTCCGATTGGTCATGAATTTTGACTTGAATCAAATGTCGGCATGTGTGCATGACAACTTGCAGATAGTTCCTTAACAGGTCCAGGAAAGAAATGCAATATTCTTCAGAAAAAAAAAAAAAAAAAAAAAAAAAAAAAAAAAAAAAAAAAAAAAAAAAAAAAAAAAAAAAAAAAAAAACTCGTACCGATTTTGTACGAAAATGCCCCCGGGTCCGATTGGTCATGAATTTTGACTTGAATCAAATGTCGGCATGTGTGCATGACAACTTGCAGATAGTACCTTAACAGGTCCAGGAAAGAAATGCAATATTCTTCAGAAAAAAAAAAAAAAAAAAAAAAAAAAAAAAAAAAAAAAAAAAAAAAAAAAAAAAAAAAAAAAAAAAAAAAAAAAAAAACCTCTTACCGATTTTGTACGAAAATGCCCCCGGGTCCGATTGGTCATGAATTTTGACTTGAATCAAATGTCGGCATGTGTGCATGACAACTTGCAGAAAGTACCTTAACAGGTCCAGGAAAGAAATGCAATATTCTTCAGAAAAGAAAAAAAAAAAAAAAAAAAAAAAAACTCGTACCGATTTTGTACGAAAATGCCCCCGGGTCCGATTGGTCATGAATTTTGACTTGAATCAAATGTCGGCATGTGTACATGACAACTTGCAGATAGTACCTTAACGGGTCCAGGAAAGAAATGCAATATTCTAAAGAAAAAAAAAAAAAAAAAAAAAAAAAAAAAAAAAAAAAAAAAAAAAAAAAAAAAAAAAAAAACTCGTACCGATTTTGTACGAAAATGCCCCCGGGTCCGATTGGTCATGAATTTTGACTTGAATCAAATGTCGGCATGTGTGCATGACAACTTGCAGATAGTTCCTTAACAGGTCCAGGAAAGAAATACAATATTCTTCAGAAAAAAAAAAAAAAAAAAAAAAAAAAAAAAAAAAAAAAACTCGTACCGATTTTGTACGAAAATGCCCCCGGGTCCGATTGGTCATGAATTTTGACTTGAATCAAATGTCGGCATGTGTGCATGACAACTTGCAGAAAGTACCTTAACAGGTCCAGGAAAGAAATGCAATATTCTTCAGAAAAGAAAAAAAAAAAAAAAAAAAAAAAAAAAAAACTCGTACCGATTTTGTACGAAAATGCCCCCGGGTCCGATTGGTCATGAATTTTGACTTGAATCAAATGTCGGCATGTGTACATGACAACTTGCAGATAGTACCTTAACAGGTCCAGGAAAGAAATGCAATATTCTTCAGAAAAAAAAAAAAAAAAAAAAAAAAAAAAAAAAAAAAAAAAAAAAAAAAAAAAAAAAAAAAAAAAAAAAAAAAACCTCTTACCGATTTTGTACGAAAATGCCCCCGGGTCCGATTGGTCATGAATTTTGACTTGAATCAAATGTCGGCATGTGTGCACGACAACTTGCAGATAGTACCTTAACAGGTCCAGGAAAGAAATGCAATATTCTTCAGAAAAAAAAAAAAAAAAAAAAAAAAAAAAAAAAAAAAAAAAAAAAAAAAAAAAAAAAAGAAAAAAAAAAAAAAAAAAAAAACCTCTTACCGATTTTGTACGAAAATGCCCCCGGGTCCGATTGGTCATGAATTTTGACTTGAATCAAATGTCGGCATGTGTGCATGACAACTTGCAGATAGTTCCTTAACAGGTCCAGGAAAGAAATGCAATATTCTTCAGAAAAAAAAAAAAAAAAAAAAAAAAAAAAAAAAAAAAAAAAGAAAAAAAAAGAAAAAAAAAAAAAAAAAAAAAACTCGTACCGATTTTGTACGAAAATGCCCCCGGGTCCGATTGGTCATGAATTTTGACTTGAATCAAATGTCGGCATGTGTGCATGACAACTTGCAGAAAGTACCTTAACAGGTCCAGGAAAGAAATGCAATATTCTTCAGAAAAGAAAAAAAAAAAAAAAAAAAAAAAAAAACTCGTACCGATTTTGTACGAAAATGCCCCCGGGTCCGATTGGTCATGAATTTTGACTTGAATCAAATGTCGGCATGTGTACATGACAACTTGCAGATAGTACCTTAACAGGTCCAGGAAAGAAATGCAATATTCTTCAGAAAAAAAAAAAAAAAAAAAAAAAAAAAAAAAAAAAAAAAAAAAAAAAAAAAAAAAAAAAAAAAAAAAAAAAAAAAAAAAAAAACCTCTTACCGATTTTGTACGAAAATGCCCCCGGGTCCGATTGGTCATGAATTTTGACTTGAATCAAATGTCGGCATGTGTGCATGACAACTTGCAGATAGTACCTTAACAGGTCCAGGAAAGAAATGCAATATTCTTCAGAAAAAAAAAAAAAAAAAAAAAAAAAAAAAAAAAAAAAAAAAAAAAAAAAAAAAAAAAAAGAAAAAAAAAGAAAAAAAAAAAAAAAAAAAAACCTCTTACCGATTTTGTACGAAAATGCCCCCGGGTCCGATTGGTCATGAATTTTGACTTGAATCAAATGTCGGCATGTGTGCATGACAACTTGCAGATAGTTCCTTAACAGGTCCAGGAAAGAAATGCAATATTCTTCAGAAAAAAAAAAAAAAAAAAAAAAAAAAAAAAAAAAAAAAAAAAAAAAAAAAAAAAAAAAAAAAAAACTCGTACCGATTTTGTACGAAAATGCCCCCGGGTCCGATTGGTCATGAATTTTGACTTGAATCAAATGTCGGCATGTGTGCATGACAACTTGCAGATAGTACCTTAACAGGTCCAGGAAAGAAATGCAATATTCTTCAGAAAAAAAAAAAAAAAAAAAAAAAAAAAAAAAAAAAAAAAAAAAAAAAAAAAAAAAAAAAAAAAAAAAAAAAAAAAAAAAAACCTCTTACCGATTTTGTACGAAAATGCCCCCGGGTCCGATTGGTCATGAATTTTGACTTGAATCAAATGTCGGCATGTGTACATGACAACTTGCAGATAGTACCTTAACGGGTCCAGGAAAGAAATGCAATATTCTAAAGAAAAAAAAAAAAAAAAAAAAAAAAAAAAAAAAAAAAAAAAAAAAAAAAAAAACTCGTACCGATTTTGTACGAAAATGCCCCCGGGTCCGATTGGTCATGAATTTTGACTTGAATCAAATGTCGGCATGTGTGCATGACAACTTGCAGAAAGTACCTTAACAGGTCCAGGAAAGAAATGCAATATTCTTCAGAAAAGAAAAAAAAAAAAAAAAAAAAAAAAAACTCGTACCGATTTTGTACGAAAATGCCCCCGGGTCCGATTGGTCATGAATTTTGACTTGAATCAAATGTCGGCATGTGTACATGACAACTTGCAGATAGTACCTTAACAGGTCCAGGAAAGAAATGCAATATTCTTCAGAAAAAAAAAAAAAAAAAAAAAAAAAAAAAAAAAAAAAAAAAAAAAAAAAAAAAAAAAAAAAAAAAAAAACCTCTTACCGATTTTGTACGAAAATGCCCCCGGGTCCGATTGGTCATGAATTTTGACTTGAATCAAATGTCGGCATGTGTGCATGACAACTTGCAGAAAGTACCTTAACAGGTCCAGGAAAGAAATGCAATATTCTTCAGAAAAGAAAAAAAAAAAAAAAAAAAAAAAAAACTCGTACCGATTTTGTACGAAAATGCCCCCGGGTCCGATTGGTCATGAATTTTGACTTGAATCAAATGTCGGCATGTGTACATGACAACTTGCAGATAGTACCTTAACAGGTCCAGGAAAGAAATGCAATATTCTTCAGAAAAAAAAAAAAAAAAAAAAAAAAAAAAAAAAAAAAAAAAAAAAAAAAAAAAACCTCTTACCGATTTTGTACGAAAATGCCCCCGGGTCCGATTGGTCATGAATTTTGACTTGAATCAAATGTCGGCATGTGTACATGACAACTTGCAGATAGTACCTTAACAGGTCCAGGAAAGAAATGCAATATTCTTCAGAAAAAAAAAAAAAAAAAAAAAAAAAAAAAAAAAAAAAAAAAAAAAAAAAAAAAAAAAAAAAAAAAAAAAAAAAAACCTCTTACCGATTTTGTACGAAAATGCCCCCGGGTCCGATTGGTCATGAATTTTGACTTGAATCAAATGTCGGCATGTGTGCATGACAACTTGCAGAAAGTACCTTAACAGGTCCAGGAAAGAAATGCAATATTCTTCAGAAAAGAAAAAAAAAAAAAAAAAAAAAAAAACTCGTACCGATTTTGTACGAAAATGCCCCCGGGTCCGATTGGTCATGAATTTTGACTTGAATCAAATGTCGGCATGTGTGCATGACAACTTGCAGATAGTTCCTTAACAGGTCCAGGAAAGAAATGCAATATTCTTCAGAAAAAAAAAAAAAAAAAAAAAAAAAAAAAAAAAAAAAAAAAAAAAAAAAAAAAAAAAAAACCTCTTACCGATTTTGTACGAAAATGCCCCCGGGTCCGATTGGTCATGAATTTTGACTTGAATCAAATGTCGGCATGTGTGCATGACAACTTGCAGAAAGTACCTTAACAGGTCCAGGAAAGAAATGCAATATTCTTCAGAAAAGAAAAAAAAAAAAAAAAAAAAAAAAACTCGTACCGATTTTGTACGAAAATGCCCCCGGGTCCGATTGGTCATGAATTTTGACTTGAATCAAATGTCGGCATGTGTACATGACAACTTGCAGATAGTACCTTAACAGGTCCAGGAAAGAAATGCAATATTCTTCAGAAAAAAAAAAAAAAAAAAAAAAAAAAAAAAAAAAAAAAAAAAAAAAAAAAAAAAAACCTCTTACCGATTTTGTACGAAAATGCCCCCGGGTCCGATTGGTCATGAATTTTGACTTGAATCAAATGTCGGCATGTGTACATGACAACTTGCAGATAGTACCTTAACGGGTCCAGGAAAGAAATGCAATATTCTAAAGAAAAAAAAAAAAAAAAAAAAAAAAAAAAAAAAAAAAAAAACTCGTACCGATTTTGTACGAAAATGCCCCCGGGTCCGATTGGTCATGAATTTTGACTTGAATCAAATGTCGGCATGTGTGCATGACAACTTGCAGAAAGTACCTTAACAGGTCCAGGAAAGAAATGCAATATTCTTCAGAAAAGAAAAAAAAAAAAAAAAAAACTCGTACCGATTTTGTACGAAAATGCCCCCGGGTCCGATTGGTCATGAATTTTGACTTGAATCAAATGTCGGCATGTGTACATGACAACTTGCAGATAGTACCTTAACAGGTCCAGGAAAGAAATGCAATATTCTTCAGAAAAAAAAAAAAAAAAAAAAAAAAAAAAAAAAAAAAAAAAAAAAAAAAAAAAAAAAAAAAAAAAAAAAAAAACCTCTTACCGATTTTGTACGAAAATGCCCCCGGGTCCGATTGGTCATGAATTTTGACTTGAATCAAATGTCGGCATGTGTGCATGACAACTTGCAGATAGTACCTTAACAGGTCCAGGAAAGAAATGCAATATTCTTCAGAAAAAAAAAAAAAAAAAAAAAAAAAAAAAAAAAAAAAAAAAAAAGAAAAAAAAAAGAAAAAAAAAAAAAAAAAAAAACCTCTTACCGATTTTGTACGAAAATGCCCCCGGGTCCGATTGGTCATGAATTTTGACTTGAATCAAATGTCGGCATGTGTGCATGACAACTTGCAGATAGTTCCTTAACAGGTCCAGGAAAGAAATGCAATATTCTTCAGAAAAAAAAAAAAAAAAAAAAAAAAAAAAAAAAAAAAAAAACTCGTACCGATTTTGTACGAAAATGCCCCCGGGTCCGATTGGTCATGAATTTTGACTTGAATCAAATGTCGGCATGTGTGCATGACAACTTGCAGATAGTACCTTAACAGGTCCAGGAAAGAAATGCAATATTCTTCAGAAAAAAAAAAAAAAAAAAAAAAAAAAAAAAAAAAAAAAAAAAAAAAAAAAAAAAAAAAAAAAAAAAAAAAAAAAAAAACCTCTTACCGATTTTGTACGAAAATGCCCCCGGGTCCGATTGGTCATGAATTTTGACTTGAATCAAATGTCGGCATGTGTACATGACAACTTGCAGATAGTACCTTAACGGGTCCAGGAAAGAAATGCAATATTCTAAAGAAAAAAAAAAAAAAAAAAAAAAAAAAAAAAAAAAACTCGTACCGATTTTGTACGAAAATGCCCCCGGGTCCGATTGGTCATGAATTTTGACTTGAATCAAATGTCGGCATGTGTGCATGACAACTTGCAGAAAGTACCTTAACAGGTCCAGGAAAGAAATGCAATATTCTTCAGAAAAGAAAAAAAAAAAAAAAAAAAAAAAAAAAAAAACTCGTACCGATTTTGTACGAAAATGCCCCCGGGTCCGATTGGTCATGAATTTTGACTTGAATCAAATGTCGGCATGTGTACATGACAACTTGCAGATAGTACCTTAACAGGTCCAGGAAAGAAATGCAATATTCTTCAGAAAAAAAAAAAAAAAAAAAAAAAAAAAAAAAAAAAAAAAAAAAAAAAAAAAAAAAAAAAAAACCTCTTACCGATTTTGTACGAAAATGCCCCCGGGTCCGATTGGTCATGAATTTTGACTTGAATCAAATGTCGGCATGTGTGCACGACAACTTGCAGATAGTACCTTAACAGGTCCAGGAAAGAAATGCAATATTCTTCAGAAAAAAAAAAAAAAAAAAAAAAAAAAAAAAAAAAAAAAAAAAAAAAAAAAAAAAGAAGAAAAAAAAAGAAAAAAAAAAAAAAAAAAAAACCTCTTACCGATTTTGTACGAAAATGCCCCCGGGTCCGATTGGTCATGAATTTTGACTTGAATCAAATGTCGGCATGTGTGCATGACAACTTGCAGATAGTTCCTTAACAGGTCCAGGAAAGAAATGCAATATTCTTCAGAAAAAAAAAAAAAAAAAAAAAAAAAAAAAAAAAAAAAAAAAAAAAAAAAAAAAAAAAAACCTCTTACCGATTTTGTACGAAAATGCCCCCGGGTCCGATTGGTCATGAATTTTGACTTGAATCAAATGTCGGCATGTGTGCATGACAACTTGCAGAAAGTACCTTAACAGGTCCAGGAAAGAAATGCAATATTCTTCAGAAAAGAAAAAAAAAAAAAAAAAAAAAAAAAACTCGTACCGATTTTGTACGAAAATGCCCCCGGGTCCGATTGGTCATGAATTTTGACTTGAATCAAATGTCGGCATGTGTACATGACAACTTGCAGATAGTACCTTAACAGGTCCAGGAAAGAAATGCAATATTCTTCAGAAAAAAAAAAAAAAAAAAAAAAAAAAAAAAAAAAAAAAAAAAAAAAAAAAAAAAAAAAACCTCTTACCGATTTTGTACGAAAATGCCCCCGGGTCCGATTGGTCATGAATTTTGACTTGAATCAAATGTCGGCATGTGTACATGACAACTTGCAGATAGTACCTTAACGGGTCCAGGAAAGAAATGCAATATTCTAAAGAAAAAAAAAAAAAAAAAAAAAAAAAAAAAAAAAAAAAAAAAAAAAAAAAAAACTCGTACCGATTTTGTACGAAAATGCCCCCGGGTCCGATTGGTCATGAATTTTGACTTGAATCAAATGTCGGCATGTGTGCATGACAACTTGCAGAAAGTACCTTAACAGGTCCAGGAAAGAAATGCAATATTCTTCAGAAAAGAAAAAAAAAAAAAAAAAAACTCGTACCGATTTTGTACGAAAATGCCCCCGGGTCCGATTGGTCATGAATTTTGACTTGAATCAAATGTCGGCATGTGTACATGACAACTTGCAGATAGTACCTTAACAGGTCCAGGAAAGAAATGCAATATTCTTCAGAAAAAAAAAAAAAAAAAAAAAAAAAAAAAAAAAAAAAAAAAAAAAAAAAAAAAAAAAAAAAAAAAAAAACCTCTTACCGATTTTGTACGAAAATGCCCCCGGGTCCGATTGGTCATGAATTTTGACTTGAATCAAATGTCGGCATGTGTGCATGACAACTTGCAGATAGTACCTTAACAGGTCCAGGAAAGAAATGCAATATTCTTCAGAAAAAAAAAAAAAAAAAAAAAAAAAAAAAAAAAAAAAAAAAAAAAAGAAAAAAAAAAAGAAAAAAAAAAAAAAAAAAAAAACCTCTTACCGATTTTGTACGAAAATGCCCCCGGGTCCGATTGGTCATGAATTTTGACTTGAATCAAATGTCGGCATGTGTGCATGACAACTTGCAGATAGTTCCTTAACAGGTCCAGGAAAGAAATGCAATATTCTTCAGAAAAAAAAAAAAAAAAAAAAAAAAAAAAAAAAAAAAAAAAACTCGTACCGATTTTGTACGAAAATGCCCCCGGGTCCGATTGGTCATGAATTTTGACTTGAATCAAATGTCGGCATGTGTGCATGACAACTTGCAGATAGTACCTTAACAGGTCCAGGAAAGAAATGCAATATTCTTCAGAAAAAAAAAAAAAAAAAAAAAAAAAAAAAAAAAAAAAAAAAAAAAAAAAAAAAAAAAAAAAAAAAAAAAAAAAAAAAAAAAAACCTCTTACCGATTTTGTACGAAAATGCCCCCGGGTCCGATTGGTCATGAATTTTGACTTGAATCAAATGTCGGCATGTGTACATGACAACTTGCAGATAGTACCTTAACGGGTCCAGGAAAGAAATGCAATATTCTAAAGAAAAAAAAAAAAAAAAAAAAAAAAAAAAAAAAAAAAAAAAAAAAAAACTCGTACCGATTTTGTACGAAAATGCCCCCGGGTCCGATTGGTCATGAATTTTGACTTGAATCAAATGTCGGCATGTGTGCATGACAACTTGCAGAAAGTACCTTAACAGGTCCAGGAAAGAAATGCAATATTCTTCAGAAAAGAAAAAAAAAAAAAAAAAAAAAAAAAAAAAAACTCGTACCGATTTTGTACGAAAATGCCCCCGGGTCCGATTGGTCATGAATTTTGACTTGAATCAAATGTCGGCATGTGTACATGACAACTTGCAGATAGTACCTTAACAGGTCCAGGAAAGAAATGCAATATTCTTCAGAAAAAAAAAAAAAAAAAAAAAAAAAAAAAAAAAAAAAAAAAAAAAAAAAAAAAAAAAAAACCTCTTACCGATTTTGTACGAAAATGCCCCCGGGTCCGATTGGTCATGAATTTTGACTTGAATCAAATGTCGGCATGTGTGCACGACAACTTGCAGATAGTACCTTAACAGGTCCAGGAAAGAAATGCAATATTCTTCAGAAAAAAAAAAAAAAAAAAAAAAAAAAAAAAAAAAAAAAAAAAAAAAAAAAAAAAGAAGAAAAAAAAAGAAAAAAAAAAAAAAAAAAAAAACCTCTTACCGATTTTGTACGAAAATGCCCCCGGGTCCGATTGGTCATGAATTTTGACTTGAATCAAATGTCGGCATGTGTGCATGACAACTTGCAGATAGTACCTTAACAGGTCCAGGAAAGAAATGCAATATTCTTCAGAAAAAAAAAAAAAAAAAAAAAAAAAAAAAAAAAAAAAAAAAAAAAAAAAAAAAAAAAAAAAAAAAAAAAAAAAAAAAAAAAAAAACCTCTTACCGATTTTGTACGAAAATGCCCCCGGGTCCGATTGGTCATGAATTTTGACTTGAATCAAATGTCGGCATGTGTACATGACAACTTGCAGATAGTACCTTAACGGGTCCAGGAAAGAAATGCAATATTCTAAAGAAAAAAAAAAAAAAAAAAAAAAAAAAAAAAAAAAAAAAAAAAAAAAAAAAAACTCGTACCGATTTTGTACGAAAATGCCCCCGGGTCCGATTGGTCATGAATTTTGACTTGAATCAAATGTCGGCATGTGTGCATGACAACTTGCAGAAAGTACCTTAACAGGTCCAGGAAAGAAATGCAATATTCTTCAGAAAAGAAAAAAAAAAAAAAAAAAAAAAAAACTCGTACCGATTTTGTACGAAAATGCCCCCGGGTCCGATTGGTCATGAATTTTGACTTGAATCAAATGTCGGCATGTGTACATGACAACTTGCAGATAGTACCTTAACAGGTCCAGGAAAGAAATGCAATATTCTTCAGAAAAAAAAAAAAAAAAAAAAAAAAAAAAAAAAAAAAAAAAAAAAAAAAAAAAAAAAAAAAAAAAAAAAAACCTCTTACCGATTTTGTACGAAAATGCCCCCGGGTCCGATTGGTCATGAATTTTGACTTGAATCAAATGTCGGCATGTGTGCATGACAACTTGCAGAAAGTACCTTAACAGGTCCAGGAAAGAAATGCAATATTCTTCAGAAAAGAAAAAAAAAAAAAAAAAAAAAAAAACTCGTACCGATTTTGTACGAAAATGCCCCCGGGTCCGATTGGTCATGAATTTTGACTTGAATCAAATGTCGGCATGTGTACATGACAACTTGCAGATAGTACCTTAACAGGTCCAGGAAAGAAATGCAATATTCTTCAGAAAAAAAAAAAAAAAAAAAAAAAAAAAAAAAAAAAAAAAAAAAAAAAAAAAAAACCTCTTACCGATTTTGTACGAAAATGCCCCCGGGTCCGATTGGTCATGAATTTTGACTTGAATCAAATGTCGGCATGTGTACATGACAACTTGCAGATAGTACCTTAACAGGTCCAGGAAAGAAATGCAATATTCTTCAGAAAAAAAAAAAAAAAAAAAAAAAAAAAAAAAAAAAAAAAAAAAAAAAAAAAAAAAAAAAAAAAAAAAAAAAAAAAAACCTCTTACCGATTTTGTACGAAAATGCCCCCGGGTCCGATTGGTCATGAATTTTGACTTGAATCAAATGTCGGCATGTGTGCATGACAACTTGCAGAAAGTACCTTAACAGGTCCAGGAAAGAAATGCAATATTCTTCAGAAAAGAAAAAAAAAAAAAAAAAAAAAAAAAACTCGTACCGATTTTGTACGAAAATGCCCCCGGGTCCGATTGGTCATGAATTTTGACTTGAATCAAATGTCGGCATGTGTGCATGACAACTTGCAGATAGTTCCTTAACAGGTCCAGGAAAGAAATGCAATATTCTTCAGAAAAAAAAAAAAAAAAAAAAAAAAAAAAAAAAAAAAAAAAAAAAAAAAAAAAAAAAAAAAACCTCTTACCGATTTTGTACGAAAATGCCCCCGGGTCCGATTGGTCATGAATTTTGACTTGAATCAAATGTCGGCATGTGTGCATGACAACTTGCAGAAAGTACCTTAACAGGTCCAGGAAAGAAATGCAATATTCTTCAGAAAAGAAAAAAAAAAAAAAAAAAAAAAAAAACTCGTACCGATTTTGTACGAAAATGCCCCCGGGTCCGATTGGTCATGAATTTTGACTTGAATCAAATGTCGGCATGTGTACATGACAACTTGCAGATAGTACCTTAACAGGTCCAGGAAAGAAATGCAATATTCTTCAGAAAAAAAAAAAAAAAAAAAAAAAAAAAAAAAAAAAAAAAAAAAAAAAAAAAAAAAAAAAACCTCTTACCGATTTTGTACGAAAATGCCCCCGGGTCCGATTGGTCATGAATTTTGACTTGAATCAAATGTCGGCATGTGTACATGACAACTTGCAGATAGTACCTTAACGGGTCCAGGAAAGAAATGCAATATTCTAAAGAAAAAAAAAAAAAAAAAAAAAAAAAAAAAAAAAAAAAAAAACTCGTACCGATTTTGTACGAAAATGCCCCCGGGTCCGATTGGTCATGAATTTTGACTTGAATCAAATGTCGGCATGTGTGCATGACAACTTGCAGAAAGTACCTTAACAGGTCCAGGAAAGAAATGCAATATTCTTCAGAAAAGAAAAAAAAAAAAAAAAAAACTCGTACCGATTTTGTACGAAAATGCCCCCGGGTCCGATTGGTCATGAATTTTGACTTGAATCAAATGTCGGCATGTGTACATGACAACTTGCAGATAGTACCTTAACAGGTCCAGGAAAGAAATGCAATATTCTTCAGAAAAAAAAAAAAAAAAAAAAAAAAAAAAAAAAAAAAAAAAAAAAAAAAAAAAAAAAAAAAAAAAAAAAAAACCTCTTACCGATTTTGTACGAAAATGCCCCCGGGTCCGATTGGTCATGAATTTTGACTTGAATCAAATGTCGGCATGTGTGCATGACAACTTGCAGATAGTACCTTAACAGGTCCAGGAAAGAAATGCAATATTCTTCAGAAAAAAAAAAAAAAAAAAAAAAAAAAAAAAAAAAAAAAAAAAAAAAAGAAAAAAAAAAGAAAAAAAAAAAAAAAAAAAAACCTCTTACCGATTTTGTACGAAAATGCCCCCGGGTCCGATTGGTCATGAATTTTGACTTGAATCAAATGTCGGCATGTGTGCATGACAACTTGCAGATAGTTCCTTAACAGGTCCAGGAAAGAAATGCAATATTCTTCAGAAAAAAAAAAAAAAAAAAAAAAAAAAAAAAAAAAAAAAAACTCGTACCGATTTTGTACGAAAATGCCCCCGGGTCCGATTGGTCATGAATTTTGACTTGAATCAAATGTCGGCATGTGTGCATGACAACTTGCAGATAGTACCTTAACAGGTCCAGGAAAGAAATGCAATATTCTTCAGAAAAAAAAAAAAAAAAAAAAAAAAAAAAAAAAAAAAAAAAAAAAAAAAAAAAAAAAAAAAAAAAAAAAAAAAAAAAACCTCTTACCGATTTTGTACGAAAATGCCCCCGGGTCCGATTGGTCATGAATTTTGACTTGAATCAAATGTCGGCATGTGTACATGACAACTTGCAGATAGTACCTTAACGGGTCCAGGAAAGAAATGCAATATTCTAAAGAAAAAAAAAAAAAAAAAAAAAAAAAAAAAAAAAAACTCGTACCGATTTTGTACGAAAATGCCCCCGGGTCCGATTGGTCATGAATTTTGACTTGAATCAAATGTCGGCATGTGTGCATGACAACTTGCAGAAAGTACCTTAACAGGTCCAGGAAAGAAATGCAATATTCTTCAGAAAAGAAAAAAAAAAAAAAAAAAAAAAAAAAAAAAACTCGTACCGATTTTGTACGAAAATGCCCCCGGGTCCGATTGGTCATGAATTTTGACTTGAATCAAATGTCGGCATGTGTACATGACAACTTGCAGATAGTACCTTAACAGGTCCAGGAAAGAAATGCAATATTCTTCAGAAAAAAAAAAAAAAAAAAAAAAAAAAAAAAAAAAAAAAAAAAAAAAAAAAAAAAAAAACCTCTTACCGATTTTGTACGAAAATGCCCCCGGGTCCGATTGGTCATGAATTTTGACTTGAATCAAATGTCGGCATGTGTGCACGACAACTTGCAGATAGTACCTTAACAGGTCCAGGAAAGAAATGCAATATTCTTCAGAAAAAAAAAAAAAAAAAAAAAAAAAAAAAAAAAAAAAAAAAAAAAAAAAAAAAAAAAAAGAAGAAAAAAAAAGAAAAAAAAAAAAAAAAAAAAACCTCTTACCGATTTTGTACGAAAATGCCCCCGGGTCCGATTGGTCATGAATTTTGACTTGAATCAAATGTCGGCATGTGTGCATGACAACTTGCAGATAGTTCCTTAACAGGTCCAGGAAAGAAATGCAATATTCTTCAGAAAAAAAAAAAAAAAAAAAAAAAAAAAAAAAAAAAAAAAAAAAAAAAAAAAAAAAAAACCTCTTACCGATTTTGTACGAAAATGCCCCCGGGTCCGATTGGTCATGAATTTTGACTTGAATCAAATGTCGGCATGTGTGCATGACAACTTGCAGAAAGTACCTTAACAGGTCCAGGAAAGAAATGCAATATTCTTCAGAAAAGAAAAAAAAAAAAAAAAAAAAAAAAAACTCGTACCGATTTTGTACGAAAATGCCCCCGGGTCCGATTGGTCATGAATTTTGACTTGAATCAAATGTCGGCATGTGTACATGACAACTTGCAGATAGTACCTTAACAGGTCCAGGAAAGAAATGCAATATTCTTCAGAAAAAAAAAAAAAAAAAAAAAAAAAAAAAAAAAAAAAAAAAAAAAAAAAAAAAAAAACCTCTTACCGATTTTGTACGAAAATGCCCCCGGGTCCGATTGGTCATGAATTTTGACTTGAATCAAATGTCGGCATGTGTACATGACAACTTGCAGATAGTACCTTAACGGGTCCAGGAAAGAAATGCAATATTCTAAAGAAAAAAAAAAAAAAAAAAAAAAAAAAAAAAAAAAAAAAAAAAAAAAAAAAAACTCGTACCGATTTTGTACGAAAATGCCCCCGGGTCCGATTGGTCATGAATTTTGACTTGAATCAAATGTCGGCATGTGTGCATGACAACTTGCAGAAAGTACCTTAACAGGTCCAGGAAAGAAATGCAATATTCTTCAGAAAAGAAAAAAAAAAAAAAAAAAACTCGTACCGATTTTGTACGAAAATGCCCCCGGGTCCGATTGGTCATGAATTTTGACTTGAATCAAATGTCGGCATGTGTACATGACAACTTGCAGATAGTACCTTAACAGGTCCAGGAAAGAAATGCAATATTCTTCAGAAAAAAAAAAAAAAAAAAAAAAAAAAAAAAAAAAAAAAAAAAAAAAAAAAAAAAAAAAAAAAAAAAAAACCTCTTACCGATTTTGTACGAAAATGCCCCCGGGTCCGATTGGTCATGAATTTTGACTTGAATCAAATGTCGGCATGTGTGCATGACAACTTGCAGATAGTACCTTAACAGGTCCAGGAAAGAAATGCAATATTCTTCAGAAAAAAAAAAAAAAAAAAAAAAAAAAAAAAAAAAAAAAAAAAAAAAGAAAAAAAAAAGAAAAAAAAAAAAAAAAAAAAACCTCTTACCGATTTTGTACGAAAATGCCCCCGGGTCCGATTGGTCATGAATTTTGACTTGAATCAAATGTCGGCATGTGTGCATGACAACTTGCAGATAGTTCCTTAACAGGTCCAGGAAAGAAATGCAATATTCTTCAGAAAAAAAAAAAAAAAAAAAAAAAAAAAAAAAAAAAAAAAAAACTCGTACCGATTTTGTACGAAAATGCCCCCGGGTCCGATTGGTCATGAATTTTGACTTGAATCAAATGTCGGCATGTGTGCATGACAACTTGCAGATAGTACCTTAACAGGTCCAGGAAAGAAATGCAATATTCTTCAGAAAAAAAAAAAAAAAAAAAAAAAAAAAAAAAAAAAAAAAAAAAAAAAAAAAAAAAAAAAAAAAAAAAAACCTCTTACCGATTTTGTACGAAAATGCCCCCGGGTCCGATTGGTCATGAATTTTGACTTGAATCAAATGTCGGCATGTGTACATGACAACTTGCAGATAGTACCTTAACGGGTCCAGGAAAGAAATGCAATATTCTAAAGAAAAAAAAAAAAAAAAAAAAAAAAAAAAAAAAAAAAAAAAAAAAAAACTCGTACCGATTTTGTACGAAAATGCCCCCGGGTCCGATTGGTCATGAATTTTGACTTGAATCAAATGTCGGCATGTGTGCATGACAACTTGCAGAAAGTACCTTAACAGGTCCAGGAAAGAAATGCAATATTCTTCAGAAAAGAAAAAAAAAAAAAAAAAAAAAAAAAAAAAAACTCGTACCGATTTTGTACGAAAATGCCCCCGGGTCCGATTGGTCATGAATTTTGACTTGAATCAAATGTCGGCATGTGTACATGACAACTTGCAGATAGTACCTTAACAGGTCCAGGAAAGAAATGCAATATTCTTCAGAAAAAAAAAAAAAAAAAAAAAAAAAAAAAAAAAAAAAAAAAAAAAAAAAAACCTCTTACCGATTTTGTACGAAAATGCCCCCGGGTCCGATTGGTCATGAATTTTGACTTGAATCAAATGTCGGCATGTGTGCACGACAACTTGCAGATAGTACCTTAACAGGTCCAGGAAAGAAATGCAATATTCTTCAGAAAAAAAAAAAAAAAAAAAAAAAAAAAAAAAAAAAAAAAAAAAAAAAAAAAAAAAGAAGAAAAAAAAAGAAAAAAAAAAAAAAAAAAAAACCTCTTACCGATTTTGTACGAAAATGCCCCCGGGTCCGATTGGTCATGAATTTTGACTTGAATCAAATGTCGGCATGTGTGCATGACAACTTGCAGATAGTTCCTTAACAGGTCCAGGAAAGAAATGCAATATTCTTCAGAAAAAAAAAAAAAAAAAAAAAAAAAAAAAAAAAAAAAAAAAAAAAAAAAAAAAAAACTCGTACCGATTTTGTACGAAAATGCCCCCGGGTCCGATTGGTCATGAATTTTGACTTGAATCAAATGTCGGCATGTGTGCATGACAACTTGCAGATAGTACCTTAACAGGTCCAGGAAAGAAATGCAATATTCTTCAGAAAAAAAAAAAAAAAAAAAAAAAAAAAAAAAAAAAAAAAAAAAAAAAAACCTCTTACCGATTTTGTACGAAAATGCCCCCGGGTCCGATTGGTCATGAATTTTGACTTGAATCAAATGTCGGCATGTGTGCATGACAACTTGCAGAAAGTACCTTAACAGGTCCAGGAAAGAAATGCAATATTCTTCAGAAAAGAAAAAAAAAAAAAAAAAAAAAAAAACTCGTACCGATTTTGTACGAAAATGCCCCCGGGTCCGATTGGTCATGAATTTTGACTTGAATCAAATGTCGGCATGTGTACATGACAACTTGCAGATAGTACCTTAACGGGTCCAGGAAAGAAATGCAATATTCTAAAGAAAAAAAAAAAAAAAAAAAAAAAAAAAAAAAAAAAAAAAAAAAAAAAAAAAAAAAAAAAAACTCGTACCGATTTTGTACGAAAATGCCCCCGGGTCCGATTGGTCATGAATTTTGACTTGAATCAAATGTCGGCATGTGTGCATGACAACTTGCAGATAGTTCCTTAACAGGTCCAGGAAAGAAATACAATATTCTTCAGAAAAAAAAAAAAAAAAAAAAAAAAAAAAAAAAAAAAAACTCGTACCGATTTTGTACGAAAATGCCCCCGGGTCCGATTGGTCATGAATTTTGACTTGAATCAAATGTCGGCATGTGTGCATGACAACTTGCAGAAAGTACCTTAACAGGTCCAGGAAAGAAATGCAATATTCTTCAGAAAAGAAAAAAAAAAAAAAAAAAAAAAAAAAAAAAACTCGTACCGATTTTGTACGAAAATGCCCCCGGGTCCGATTGGTCATGAATTTTGACTTGAATCAAATGTCGGCATGTGTACATGACAACTTGCAGATAGTACCTTAACAGGTCCAGGAAAGAAATGCAATATTCTTCAGAAAAAAAAAAAAAAAAAAAAAAAAAAAAAAAAAAAAAAAAAAAAAAAAAAAAAAAAAAAAAAAAAAACCTCTTACCGATTTTGTACGAAAATGCCCCCGGGTCCGATTGGTCATGAATTTTGACTTGAATCAAATGTCGGCATGTGTGCATGACAACTTGCAGATAGTACCTTAACAGGTCCAGGAAAGAAATGCAATATTCTTCAGAAAAAAAAAAAAAAAAAAAAAAAAAAAAAAAAAAAAAAAAAAAAAAAGAAAAAAAAAAGAAAAAAAAAAAAAAAAAAAAAACCTCTTACCGATTTTGTACGAAAATGCCCCCGGGTCCGATTGGTCATGAATTTTGACTTGAATCAAATGTCGGCATGTGTGCATGACAACTTGCAGATAGTTCCTTAACAGGTCCAGGAAAGAAATGCAATATTCTTCAGAAAAAAAAAAAAAAAAAAAAAAAAAAAAAAAAAAAAAAAAACTCGTACCGATTTTGTACGAAAATGCCCCCGGGTCCGATTGGTCATGAATTTTGACTTGAATCAAATGTCGGCATGTGTGCATGACAACTTGCAGATAGTACCTTAACAGGTCCAGGAAAGAAATGCAATATTCTTCAGAAAAAAAAAAAAAAAAAAAAAAAAAAAAAAAAAAAAAAAAAAAAAAAAAAAAAAAAAAAAAAAAAAAAAAAAAAAAAAAAAACCTCTTACCGATTTTGTACGAAAATGCCCCCGGGTCCGATTGGTCATGAATTTTGACTTGAATCAAATGTCGGCATGTGTACATGACAACTTGCAGATAGTACCTTAACGGGTCCAGGAAAGAAATGCAATATTCTAAAGAAAAAAAAAAAAAAAAAAAAAAAAAAAAAAAAAAAAAAAAAAAAAAAAAAAAAAACTCGTACCGATTTTGTACGAAAATGCCCCCGGGTCCGATTGGTCATGAATTTTGACTTGAATCAAATGTCGGCATGTGTGCATGACAACTTGCAGAAAGTACCTTAACAGGTCCAGGAAAGAAATGCAATATTCTTCAGAAAAGAAAAAAAAAAAAAAAAAAAAAAAAAAAAAAACTCGTACCGATTTTGTACGAAAATGCCCCCGGGTCCGATTGGTCATGAATTTTGACTTGAATCAAATGTCGGCATGTGTACATGACAACTTGCAGATAGTACCTTAACAGGTCCAGGAAAGAAATGCAATATTCTTCAGAAAAAAAAAAAAAAAAAAAAAAAAAAAAAAAAAAAAAAAAAAAAAAAAAAAAAAAAAAACCTCTTACCGATTTTGTACGAAAATGCCCCCGGGTCCGATTGGTCATGAATTTTGACTTGAATCAAATGTCGGCATGTGTGCACGACAACTTGCAGATAGTACCTTAACAGGTCCAGGAAAGAAATGCAATATTCTTCAGAAAAAAAAAAAAAAAAAAAAAAAAAAAAAAAAAAAAAAAAAAAAAAAAAAAAAAAAAGAAGAAAAAAAAAGAAAAAAAAAAAAAAAAAAAAACCTCTTACCGATTTTGTACGAAAATGCCCCCGGGTCCGATTGGTCATGAATTTTGACTTGAATCAAATGTCGGCATGTGTGCATGACAACTTGCAGATAGTTCCTTAACAGGTCCAGGAAAGAAATGCAATATTCTTCAGAAAAAAAAAAAAAAAAAAAAAAAAAAAAAAAAAAAAAAAAAAAAAAAAAAAAAAAACTCGTACCGATTTTGTACGAAAATGCCCCCGGGTCCGATTGGTCATGAATTTTGACTTGAATCAAATGTCGGCATGTGTGCATGACAACTTGCAGATAGTACCTTAACAGGTCCAGGAAAGAAATGCAATATTCTTCAGAAAAAAAAAAAAAAAAAAAAAAAAAAAAAAAAAAAAAAAAAAAAACCTCTTACCGATTTTGTACGAAAATGCCCCCGGGTCCGATTGGTCATGAATTTTGACTTGAATCAAATGTCGGCATGTGTGCATGACAACTTGCAGAAAGTACCTTAACAGGTCCAGGAAAGAAATGCAATATTCTTCAGAAAAGAAAAAAAAAAAAAAAAAAAAAAAAAACTCGTACCGATTTTGTACGAAAATGCCCCCGGGTCCGATTGGTCATGAATTTTGACTTGAATCAAATGTCGGCATGTGTACATGACAACTTGCAGATAGTACCTTAACGGGTCCAGGAAAGAAATGCAATATTCTAAAGAAAAAAAAAAAAAAAAAAAAAAAAAAAAAAAAAAAAAAAAAAAAAAAAAAAAAAAAAAAAACTCGTACCGATTTTGTACGAAAATGCCCCCGGGTCCGATTGGTCATGAATTTTGACTTGAATCAAATGTCGGCATGTGTGCATGACAACTTGCAGATAGTTCCTTAACAGGTCCAGGAAAGAAATACAATATTCTTCAGAAAAAAAAAAAAAAAAAAAAAAAAAAAAAAAAAAAAAACTCGTACCGATTTTGTACGAAAATGCCCCCGGGTCCGATTGGTCATGAATTTTGACTTGAATCAAATGTCGGCATGTGTGCATGACAACTTGCAGAAAGTACCTTAACAGGTCCAGGAAAGAAATGCAATATTCTTCAGAAAAGAAAAAAAAAAAAAAAAAAAAAAAAAAAAAACTCGTACCGATTTTGTACGAAAATGCCCCCGGGTCCGATTGGTCATGAATTTTGACTTGAATCAAATGTCGGCATGTGTACATGACAACTTGCAGATAGTACCTTAACAGGTCCAGGAAAGAAATGCAATATTCTTCAGAAAAAAAAAAAAAAAAAAAAAAAAAAAAAAAAAAAAAAAAAAAAAAAAAAAAAAAAAAAAAAAAAAAAAAAAAAAAAAAAAACCTCTTACCGATTTTGTACGAAAATGCCCCCGGGTCCGATTGGTCATGAATTTTGACTTGAATCAAATGTCGGCATGTGTGCACGACAACTTGCAGATAGTACCTTAACAGGTCCAGGAAAGAAATGCAATATTCTTCAGAAAAAAAAAAAAAAAAAAAAAAAAAAAAAAAAAAAAAAAAAAAAAAAAAAAAAAAGAAAAAAAAAAAAAAAAAAAAAACCTCTTACCGATTTTGTACGAAAATGCCCCCGGGTCCGATTGGTCATGAATTTTGACTTGAATCAAATGTCGGCATGTGTGCATGACAACTTGCAGATAGTTCCTTAACAGGTCCAGGAAAGAAATGCAATATTCTTCAGAAAAAAAAAAAAAAAAAAAAAAAAAAAAAAAAAAAAAAAAAAAAAGAAAAAAAAAGAAAAAAAAAAAAAAAAAAAAACTCGTACCGATTTTGTACGAAAATGCCCCCGGGTCCGATTGGTCATGAATTTTGACTTGAATCAAATGTCGGCATGTGTGCATGACAACTTGCAGAAAGTACCTTAACAGGTCCAGGAAAGAAATGCAATATTCTTCAGAAAAGAAAAAAAAAAAAAAAAAAAAAAAAAAAACTCGTACCGATTTTGTACGAAAATGCCCCCGGGTCCGATTGGTCATGAATTTTGACTTGAATCAAATGTCGGCATGTGTACATGACAACTTGCAGATAGTACCTTAACAGGTCCAGGAAAGAAATGCAATATTCTTCAGAAAAAAAAAAAAAAAAAAAAAAAAAAAAAAAAAAAAAAAAAAAAAAAAAAAAAAAAAAAAAAAAAAAAAAAAAAAAAAAAAAAAAAACCTCTTACCGATTTTGTACGAAAATGCCCCCGGGTCCGATTGGTCATGAATTTTGACTTGAATCAAATGTCGGCATGTGTGCATGACAACTTGCAGATAGTACCTTAACAGGTCCAGGAAAGAAATGCAATATTCTTCAGAAAAAAAAAAAAAAAAAAAAAAAAAAAAAAAAAAAAAAAAAAAAAAAAAAAAAAAAAAAAGAAAAAAAAAGAAAAAAAAAAAAAAAAAAAACCTCTTACCGATTTTGTACGAAAATGCCCCCGGGTCCGATTGGTCATGAATTTTGACTTGAATCAAATGTCGGCATGTGTGCATGACAACTTGCAGATAGTTCCTTAACAGGTCCAGGAAAGAAATGCAATATTCTTCAGAAAAAAAAAAAAAAAAAAAAAAAAAAAAAAAAAAAAAAAAAAAAAAAAAAAAAAAAAAACTCGTACCGATTTTGTACGAAAATGCCCCCGGGTCCGATTGGTCATGAATTTTGACTTGAATCAAATGTCGGCATGTGTGCATGACAACTTGCAGATAGTACCTTAACAGGTCCAGGAAAGAAATGCAATATTCTTCAGAAAAAAAAAAAAAAAAAAAAAAAAAAAAAAAAAAAAAAAAAAAAAAAAAAAAAAAAAAAAACCTCTTACCGATTTTGTACGAAAATGCCCCCGGGTCCGATTGGTCATGAATTTTGACTTGAATCAAATGTCGGCATGTGTACATGACAACTTGCAGATAGTACCTTAACGGGTCCAGGAAAGAAATGCAATATTCTAAAGAAAAAAAAAAAAAAAAAAAAAAAAAAAAAAAAAAAAAAAAAAAAAAAAAAAAACTCGTACCGATTTTGTACGAAAATGCCCCCGGGTCCGATTGGTCATGAATTTTGACTTGAATCAAATGTCGGCATGTGTGCATGACAACTTGCAGAAAGTACCTTAACAGGTCCAGGAAAGAAATGCAATATTCTTCAGAAAAGAAAAAAAAAAAAAAAAAAAAAAAAAAAAAACTCGTACCGATTTTGTACGAAAATGCCCCCGGGTCCGATTGGTCATGAATTTTGACTTGAATCAAATGTCGGCATGTGTACATGACAACTTGCAGATAGTACCTTAACAGGTCCAGGAAAGAAATGCAATATTCTTCAGAAAAAAAAAAAAAAAAAAAAAAAAAAAAAAAAAAAAAAAAAAAAAAAAAAAAAAAAAAAAAAAAAAAAAAAAAAAAAAAAAAAAAAAACCTCTTACCGATTTTGTACGAAAATGCCCCCGGGTCCGATTGGTCATGAATTTTGACTTGAATCAAATGTCGGCATGTGTGCATGACAACTTGCAGATAGTACCTTAACAGGTCCAGGAAAGAAATGCAATATTCTTCAGAAAAAAAAAAAAAAAAAAAAAAAAAAAAAAAAAAAAAAAAAAAAAAACCTCTTACCGATTTTGTACGAAAATGCCCCCGGGTCCGATTGGTCATGAATTTTGACTTGAATCAAATGTCGGCATGTGTGCATGACAACTTGCAGAAAGTACCTTAACAGGTCCAGGAAAGAAATGCAATATTCTTCAGAAAAGAAAAAAAAAAAAAAAAAAAAAAAAACTCGTACCGATTTTGTACGAAAATGCCCCCGGGTCCGATTGGTCATGAATTTTGACTTGAATCAAATGTCGGCATGTGTACATGACAACTTGCAGATAGTACCTTAACGGGTCCAGGAAAGAAATGCAATATTCTAAAGAAAAAAAAAAAAAAAAAAAAAAAAAAAAAAAAAAAAAAAAAAAAAAAAAAAAAAAAAAAACTCGTACCGATTTTGTACGAAAATGCCCCCGGGTCCGATTGGTCATGAATTTTGACTTGAATCAAATGTCGGCATGTGTGCATGACAACTTGCAGATAGTTCCTTAACAGGTCCAGGAAAGAAATACAATATTCTTCAGAAAAAAAAAAAAAAAAAAAAAAAAAAAAAAAAAAAAAACTCGTACCGATTTTGTACGAAAATGCCCCCGGGTCCGATTGGTCATGAATTTTGACTTGAATCAAATGTCGGCATGTGTGCATGACAACTTGCAGAAAGTACCTTAACAGGTCCAGGAAAGAAATGCAATATTCTTCAGAAAAGAAAAAAAAAAAAAAAAAAAAAAAAAAAAAAACTCGTACCGATTTTGTACGAAAATGCCCCCGGGTCCGATTGGTCATGAATTTTGACTTGAATCAAATGTCGGCATGTGTACATGACAACTTGCAGATAGTACCTTAACAGGTCCAGGAAAGAAATGCAATATTCTTCAGAAAAAAAAAAAAAAAAAAAAAAAAAAAAAAAAAAAAAAAAAAAAAAAAAAAAAAAAAAAAAAAAAAAAAAAAAAAAAAAACCTCTTACCGATTTTGTACGAAAATGCCCCCGGGTCCGATTGGTCATGAATTTTGACTTGAATCAAATGTCGGCATGTGTGCACGACAACTTGCAGATAGTACCTTAACAGGTCCAGGAAAGAAATGCAATATTCTTCAGAAAAAAAAAAAAAAAAAAAAAAAAAAAAAAAAAAAAGAAAAAAAAAAAAAAAAAAAAACCTCTTACCGATTTTGTACGAAAATGCCCCCGGGTCCGATTGGTCATGAATTTTGACTTGAATCAAATGTCGGCATGTGTGCATGACAACTTGCAGATAGTTCCTTAACAGGTCCAGGAAAGAAATGCAATATTCTTCAGAAAAAAAAAAAAAAAAAAAAAAAAAAAAAAAAAAAAAAAAAGAAAAAAAAAGAAAAAAAAAAAAAAAAAAAAACTCGTACCGATTTTGTACGAAAATGCCCCCGGGTCCGATTGGTCATGAATTTTGACTTGAATCAAATGTCGGCATGTGTGCATGACAACTTGCAGAAAGTACCTTAACAGGTCCAGGAAAGAAATGCAATATTCTTCAGAAAAGAAAAAAAAAAAAAAAAAAAAAAAAAAAACTCGTACCGATTTTGTACGAAAATGCCCCCGGGTCCGATTGGTCATGAATTTTGACTTGAATCAAATGTCGGCATGTGTACATGACAACTTGCAGATAGTACCTTAACAGGTCCAGGAAAGAAATGCAATATTCTTCAGAAAAAAAAAAAAAAAAAAAAAAAAAAAAAAAAAAAAAAAAAAAAAAAAAAAAAAAAAAAAAAAAAAAAAAAAAAAAAAAAAAAAACCTCTTACCGATTTTGTACGAAAATGCCCCCGGGTCCGATTGGTCATGAATTTTGACTTGAATCAAATGTCGGCATGTGTGCATGACAACTTGCAGATAGTACCTTAACAGGTCCAGGAAAGAAATGCAATATTCTTCAGAAAAAAAAAAAAAAAAAAAAAAAAAAAAAAAAAAAAAAAAAAAAAAAAAAAAAAAAAAAAGAAAAAAAAAGAAAAAAAAAAAAAAAAAAAACCTCTTACCGATTTTGTACGAAAATGCCCCCGGGTCCGATTGGTCATGAATTTTGACTTGAATCAAATGTCGGCATGTGTGCATGACAACTTGCAGATAGTTCCTTAACAGGTCCAGGAAAGAAATGCAATATTCTTCAGAAAAAAAAAAAAAAAAAAAAAAAAAAAAAAAAAAAAAAAAAAAAAAAAAAAAAAAAAAAAAAAAAAAAAAACTCGTACCGATTTTGTACGAAAATGCCCCCGGGTCCGATTGGTCATGAATTTTGACTTGAATCAAATGTCGGCATGTGTGCATGACAACTTGCAGATAGTACCTTAACAGGTCCAGGAAAGAAATGCAATATTCTTCAGAAAAAAAAAAAAAAAAAAAAAAAAAAAAAAAAAAAAAAAAA
>JARPSG010000043.1:57500-65000 GCA_029955605.1 Quercus engelmannii | reverse complement strand
AAAAAAAAAAAAAAAAAAAAGAAAAAAAAAGAAAAAAAAAAAAAAAAAAAACCTCTTACCGATTTTGTACGAAAATGCCCCCGGGTCCGATTGGTCATGAATTTTGACTTGAATCAAATGTCGGCATGTGTGCATGACAACTTGCAGATAGTTCCTTAACAGGTCCAGGAAAGAAATGCAATATTCTTCAGAAAAAAAAAAAAAAAAAAAAAAAAAAAAAAAAAAAAAAAAAAAAAAAAAAAAAAAAAAAAAAAAACTCGTACCGATTTTGTACGAAAATGCCCCCGGGTCCGATTGGTCATGAATTTTGACTTGAATCAAATGTCGGCATGTGTGCATGACAACTTGCAGATAGTACCTTAACAGGTCCAGGAAAGAAATGCAATATTCTTCAGAAAAAAAAAAAAAAAAAAAAAAAAAAAAAAAAAAAAAAAAAAAAAAAAAAAAAAAAAAAAAAAAACCTCTTACCGATTTTGTACGAAAATGCCCCCGGGTCCGATTGGTCATGAATTTTGACTTGAATCAAATGTCGGCATGTGTACATGACAACTTGCAGATAGTACCTTAACGGGTCCAGGAAAGAAATGCAATATTCTAAAGAAAAAAAAAAAAAAAAAAAAAAAAAAAAAAAAAAAAAAAAAAAAAAAAAAAAAAAACTCGTACCGATTTTGTACGAAAATGCCCCCGGGTCCGATTGGTCATGAATTTTGACTTGAATCAAATGTCGGCATGTGTGCATGACAACTTGCAGAAAGTACCTTAACAGGTCCAGGAAAGAAATGCAATATTCTTCAGAAAAGAAAAAAAAAAAAAAAAAAAAAAAAAAAAAACTCGTACCGATTTTGTACGAAAATGCCCCCGGGTCCGATTGGTCATGAATTTTGACTTGAATCAAATGTCGGCATGTGTACATGACAACTTGCAGATAGTACCTTAACAGGTCCAGGAAAGAAATGCAATATTCTTCAGAAAAAAAAAAAAAAAAAAAAAAAAAAAAAAAAAAAAAAAAAAAAAAAAAAAAAAGAAAAAAAAAGAAAAAAAAAAAAAAAAAAAAAACCTCTTACCGATTTTGTACGAAAATGCCCCCGGGTCCGATTGGTCATGAATTTTGACTTGAATCAAATGTCGGCATGTGTGCATGACAACTTGCAGATAGTTCCTTAACAGGTCCAGGAAAGAAATGCAATATTCTTCAGAAAAAAAAAAAAAAAAAAAAAAAAAAAAAAAAAAAAAAAAAAAAAAAAAAAAAAAAAAAAAAAAAAAAAAAACTCGTACCGATTTTGTACGAAAATGCCCCCGGGTCCGATTGGTCATGAATTTTGACTTGAATCAAATGTCGGCATGTGTGCATGACAACTTGCAGATAGTACCTTAACAGGTCCAGGAAAGAAATGCAATATTCTTCAGAAAAAAAAAAAAAAAAAAAAAAAAAAAAAAAAAAAAAAAAAAAAAAAAAAAAAAAAAAAAAAAAACCTCTTACCGATTTTGTACGAAAATGCCCCCGGGTCCGATTGGTCATGAATTTTGACTTGAATCAAATGTCGGCATGTGTGCATGACAACTTGCAGAAAGTACCTTAACAGGTCCAGGAAAGAAATGCAATATTCTTCAGAAAAGAAAAAAAAAAAAAAAAAAAAAAAAACTCGTACCGATTTTGTACGAAAATGCCCCCGGGTCCGATTGGTCATGAATTTTGACTTGAATCAAATGTCGGCATGTGTACATGACAACTTGCAGATAGTACCTTAACGGGTCCAGGAAAGAAATGCAATATTCTAAAGAAAAAAAAAAAAAAAAAAAAAAAAAAAAAAAAAAAAAAAAAAAAAAAAAAAAAAAAAAAAACTCGTACCGATTTTGTACGAAAATGCCCCCGGGTCCGATTGGTCATGAATTTTGACTTGAATCAAATGTCGGCATGTGTGCATGACAACTTGCAGATAGTTCCTTAACAGGTCCAGGAAAGAAATACAATATTCTTCAGAAAAAAAAAAAAAAAAAAAAAAAAAAAAAAAAAAAAAAAACTCGTACCGATTTTGTACGAAAATGCCCCCGGGTCCGATTGGTCATGAATTTTGACTTGAATCAAATGTCGGCATGTGTGCATGACAACTTGCAGAAAGTACCTTAACAGGTCCAGGAAAGAAATGCAATATTCTTCAGAAAAGAAAAAAAAAAAAAAAAAAAAAAAAAAAAAAACTCGTACCGATTTTGTACGAAAATGCCCCCGGGTCCGATTGGTCATGAATTTTGACTTGAATCAAATGTCGGCATGTGTACATGACAACTTGCAGATAGTACCTTAACAGGTCCAGGAAAGAAATGCAATATTCTTCAGAAAAAAAAAAAAAAAAAAAAAAAAAAAAAAAAAAAAAAAAAAAAAAAAAAACCTCTTACCGATTTTGTACGAAAATGCCCCCGGGTCCGATTGGTCATGAATTTTGACTTGAATCAAATGTCGGCATGTGTGCACGACAACTTGCAGATAGTACCTTAACAGGTCCAGGAAAGAAATGCAATATTCTTCAGAAAAAAAAAAAAAAAAAAAAAAAAAAAAAAAAAAAAAAAAAAAAAAAAAAAAAAAGAAAAAAAAAAAAAAAAAAAAACCTCTTACCGATTTTGTACGAAAATGCCCCCGGGTCCGATTGGTCATGAATTTTGACTTGAATCAAATGTCGGCATGTGTGCATGACAACTTGCAGATAGTTCCTTAACAGGTCCAGGAAAGAAATGCAATATTCTTCAGAAAAAAAAAAAAAAAAAAAAAAAAAAAAAAAAAAAAAAAAGAAAAAAAAAGAAAAAAAAAAAAAAAAAAAAACTCGTACCGATTTTGTACGAAAATGCCCCCGGGTCCGATTGGTCATGAATTTTGACTTGAATCAAATGTCGGCATGTGTGCATGACAACTTGCAGAAAGTACCTTAACAGGTCCAGGAAAGAAATGCAATATTCTTCAGAAAAGAAAAAAAAAAAAAAAAAAAAAAAAAAAACTCGTACCGATTTTGTACGAAAATGCCCCCGGGTCCGATTGGTCATGAATTTTGACTTGAATCAAATGTCGGCATGTGTACATGACAACTTGCAGATAGTACCTTAACAGGTCCAGGAAAGAAATGCAATATTCTTCAGAAAAAAAAAAAAAAAAAAAAAAAAAAAAAAAAAAAAAAAAAAAAAAAAAAAAAAAAAAAAAAAAAAAAAAAAAAAAAAAAAAAAACCTCTTACCGATTTTGTACGAAAATGCCCCCGGGTCCGATTGGTCATGAATTTTGACTTGAATCAAATGTCGGCATGTGTGCATGACAACTTGCAGATAGTACCTTAACAGGTCCAGGAAAGAAATGCAATATTCTTCAGAAAAAAAAAAAAAAAAAAAAAAAAAAAAAAAAAAAAAAAAAAAAAGAAAAAAAAAGAAAAAAAAAAAAAAAAAAAACCTCTTACCGATTTTGTACGAAAATGCCCCCGGGTCCGATTGGTCATGAATTTTGACTTGAATCAAATGTCGGCATGTGTGCATGACAACTTGCAGATAGTTCCTTAACAGGTCCAGGAAAGAAATGCAATATTCTTCAGAAAAAAAAAAAAAAAAAAAAAAAAAAAAAAAAAAAAAAAAAAAAAAAAAAAAAAAAAAAAAAAAAACTCGTACCGATTTTGTACGAAAATGCCCCCGGGTCCGATTGGTCATGAATTTTGACTTGAATCAAATGTCGGCATGTGTGCATGACAACTTGCAGATAGTACCTTAACAGGTCCAGGAAAGAAATGCAATATTCTTCAGAAAAAAAAAAAAAAAAAAAAAAAAAAAAAAAAAAAAAAAAAAAAAAAAAAAAAAAAAAAAAAAAAACCTCTTACCGATTTTGTACGAAAATGCCCCCGGGTCCGATTGGTCATGAATTTTGACTTGAATCAAATGTCGGCATGTGTACATGACAACTTGCAGATAGTACCTTAACGGGTCCAGGAAAGAAATGCAATATTCTAAAGAAAAAAAAAAAAAAAAAAAAAAAAAAAAAAAAAAAAAAAAAAAAAAAAAAAAAACTCGTACCGATTTTGTACGAAAATGCCCCCGGGTCCGATTGGTCATGAATTTTGACTTGAATCAAATGTCGGCATGTGTGCATGACAACTTGCAGAAAGTACCTTAACAGGTCCAGGAAAGAAATGCAATATTCTTCAGAAAAGAAAAAAAAAAAAAAAAAAAAAAAAAAAAAACTCGTACCGATTTTGTACGAAAATGCCCCCGGGTCCGATTGGTCATGAATTTTGACTTGAATCAAATGTCGGCATGTGTACATGACAACTTGCAGATAGTACCTTAACAGGTCCAGGAAAGAAATGCAATATTCTTCAGAAAAAAAAAAAAAAAAAAAAAAAAAAAAAAAAAAAAAAAAAAAAAAAAAAAAAAGAAAAAAAAAGAAAAAAAAAAAAAAAAAAAAACCTCTTACCGATTTTGTACGAAAATGCCCCCGGGTCCGATTGGTCATGAATTTTGACTTGAATCAAATGTCGGCATGTGTGCATGACAACTTGCAGATAGTTCCTTAACAGGTCCAGGAAAGAAATGCAATATTCTTCAGAAAAAAAAAAAAAAAAAAAAAAAAAAAAAAAAAAAAAAAAAAAAAAAAAAAAAAAAAAAAAAAAAAAAAAACTCGTACCGATTTTGTACGAAAATGCCCCCGGGTCCGATTGGTCATGAATTTTGACTTGAATCAAATGTCGGCATGTGTGCATGACAACTTGCAGATAGTACCTTAACAGGTCCAGGAAAGAAATGCAATATTCTTCAGAAAAAAAAAAAAAAAAAAAAAAAAAAAAAAAAAAAAAAAAAAAAAAAAAAAAAAAAAAAAAAAAACCTCTTACCGATTTTGTACGAAAATGCCCCCGGGTCCGATTGGTCATGAATTTTGACTTGAATCAAATGTCGGCATGTGTGCATGACAACTTGCAGAAAGTACCTTAACAGGTCCAGGAAAGAAATGCAATATTCTTCAGAAAAGAAAAAAAAAAAAAAAAAAAAAAAAACTCGTACCGATTTTGTACGAAAATGCCCCCGGGTCCGATTGGTCATGAATTTTGACTTGAATCAAATGTCGGCATGTGTACATGACAACTTGCAGATAGTACCTTAACGGGTCCAGGAAAGAAATGCAATATTCTAAAGAAAAAAAAAAAAAAAAAAAAAAAAAAAAAAAAAAAAAAAAAAAAAAAAAAAAAAAAAAAAACTCGTACCGATTTTGTACGAAAATGCCCCCGGGTCCGATTGGTCATGAATTTTGACTTGAATCAAATGTCGGCATGTGTGCATGACAACTTGCAGATAGTTCCTTAACAGGTCCAGGAAAGAAATACAATATTCTTCAGAAAAAAAAAAAAAAAAAAAAAAAAAAAAAAAAAAAAAAAAACTCGTACCGATTTTGTACGAAAATGCCCCCGGGTCCGATTGGTCATGAATTTTGACTTGAATCAAATGTCGGCATGTGTGCATGACAACTTGCAGAAAGTACCTTAACAGGTCCAGGAAAGAAATGCAATATTCTTCAGAAAAGAAAAAAAAAAAAAAAAAAAAAAAAAAAAAACTCGTACCGATTTTGTACGAAAATGCCCCCGGGTCCGATTGGTCATGAATTTTGACTTGAATCAAATGTCGGCATGTGTACATGACAACTTGCAGATAGTACCTTAACAGGTCCAGGAAAGAAATGCAATATTCTTCAGAAAAAAAAAAAAAAAAAAAAAAAAAAAAAAAAAAAAAAAAAAAAAAAAAACCTCTTACCGATTTTGTACGAAAATGCCCCCGGGTCCGATTGGTCATGAATTTTGACTTGAATCAAATGTCGGCATGTGTGCACGACAACTTGCAGATAGTACCTTAACAGGTCCAGGAAAGAAATGCAATATTCTTCAGAAAAAAAAAAAAAAAAAAAAAAAAAAAAAAAAAAAAAAAAAAAAAAAAAAAAAGAAAAAAAAAAAAAAAAAAAAAACCTCTTACCGATTTTGTACGAAAATGCCCCCGGGTCCGATTGGTCATGAATTTTGACTTGAATCAAATGTCGGCATGTGTGCATGACAACTTGCAGATAGTTCCTTAACAGGTCCAGGAAAGAAATGCAATATTCTTCAGAAAAAAAAAAAAAAAAAAAAAAAAAAAAAAAAAAAAAAAAAGAAAAAAAAAGAAAAAAAAAAAAAAAAAAAAAACTCGTACCGATTTTGTACGAAAATGCCCCCGGGTCCGATTGGTCATGAATTTTGACTTGAATCAAATGTCGGCATGTGTGCATGACAACTTGCAGAAAGTACCTTAACAGGTCCAGGAAAGAAATGCAATATTCTTCAGAAAAGAAAAAAAAAAAAAAAAAAAAAAAAAAAACTCGTACCGATTTTGTACGAAAATGCCCCCGGGTCCGATTGGTCATGAATTTTGACTTGAATCAAATGTCGGCATGTGTACATGACAACTTGCAGATAGTACCTTAACAGGTCCAGGAAAGAAATGCAATATTCTTCAGAAAAAAAAAAAAAAAAAAAAAAAAAAAAAAAAAAAAAAAAAAAAAAAAAAAAAAAAAAAAAAAAAAAAAAAAAAAAAAAAAAAAAAAACCTCTTACCGATTTTGTACGAAAATGCCCCCGGGTCCGATTGGTCATGAATTTTGACTTGAATCAAATGTCGGCATGTGTGCATGACAACTTGCAGATAGTACCTTAACAGGTCCAGGAAAGAAATGCAATATTCTTCAGAAAAAAAAAAAAAAAAAAAAAAAAAAAAAAAAAAAAAAAAAAAAAGAAAAAAAAAGAAAAAAAAAAAAAAAAAAAACCTCTTACCGATTTTGTACGAAAATGCCCCCGGGTCCGATTGGTCATGAATTTTGACTTGAATCAAATGTCGGCATGTGTGCATGACAACTTGCAGATAGTTCCTTAACAGGTCCAGGAAAGAAATGCAATATTCTTCAGAAAAAAAAAAAAAAAAAAAAAAAAAAAAAAAAAAAAAAAAAAAAAAAAAAAAAAAAAAAAAAAAAACTCGTACCGATTTTGTACGAAAATGCCCCCGGGTCCGATTGGTCATGAATTTTGACTTGAATCAAATGTCGGCATGTGTGCATGACAACTTGCAGATAGTACCTTAACAGGTCCAGGAAAGAAATGCAATATTCTTCAGAAAAAAAAAAAAAAAAAAAAAAAAAAAAAAAAAAAAAAAAAAAAAAAAAAAAAAAAAAAAAACCTCTTACCGATTTTGTACGAAAATGCCCCCGGGTCCGATTGGTCATGAATTTTGACTTGAATCAAATGTCGGCATGTGTACATGACAACTTGCAGATAGTACCTTAACGGGTCCAGGAAAGAAATGCAATATTCTAAAGAAAAAAAAAAAAAAAAAAAAAAAAAAAAAAAAAAAAAAAAAAAAAAAAAAAAAACTCGTACCGATTTTGTACGAAAATGCCCCCGGGTCCGATTGGTCATGAATTTTGACTTGAATCAAATGTCGGCATGTGTGCATGACAACTTGCAG
>JARPSG010000043.1:0-42500 GCA_029955605.1 Quercus engelmannii | reverse complement strand
AAAAAAAAAAACTCGTACCGATTTTGTACGAAAATGCCCCCGGGTCCGATTGGTCATGAATTTTGACTTGAATCAAATGTCGGCATGTGTGCATGACAACTTGCAGATAGTACCTTAACAGGTCCAGGAAAGAAATGCAATATTCTTCAGAAAAAAAAAAAAAAAAAAAAAAAAAAAAAAAAAAAAAAACCTCTTACCGATTTTGTACGAAAATGCCCCCGGGTCCGATTGGTCATGAATTTTGACTTGAATCAAATGTCGGCATGTGTGCATGACAACTTGCAGAAAGTACCTTAACAGGTCCAGGAAAGAAATGCAATATTCTTCAGAAAAGAAAAAAAAAAAAAAAAAAAAAAAAAAACTCGTACCGATTTTGTACGAAAATGCCCCCGGGTCCGATTGGTCATGAATTTTGACTTGAATCAAATGTCGGCATGTGTACATGACAACTTGCAGATAGTACCTTAACGGGTCCAGGAAAGAAATGCAATATTCTAAAGAAAAAAAAAAAAAAAAAAAAAAAAAAAAAAAAAAAAAAAAAAAAAACTCGTACCGATTTTGTACGAAAATGCCCCCGGGTCCGATTGGTCATGAATTTTGACTTGAATCAAATGTCGGCATGTGTGCATGACAACTTGCAGATAGTTCCTTAACAGGTCCAGGAAAGAAATACAATATTCTTCAGAAAAAAAAAAAAAAAAAAAAAAAAAAAAAAAAAAAAAAAAAAAAAAAAAAAAAAAAAAAAAAAAAAAAAAAAAAAAAAAAAAAACCTCTTACCGATTTTGTACGAAAATGCCCCCGGGTCCGATTGGTCATGAATTTTGACTTGAATCAAATGTCGGCATGTGTACATGACAACTTGCAGATAGTACCTTAACGGGTCCAGGAAAGAAATGCAATATTCTAAAGAAAAAAAAAAAAAAAAAAAAAAAAAAAAAAAACTCGTACCGATTTTGTACGAAAATGCCCCCGGGTCCGATTGGTCATGAATTTTGACTTGAATCAAATGTCGGCATGTGTGCATGACAACTTGCAGAAAGTACCTTAACAGGTCCAGGAAAGAAATGCAATATTCTTCAGAAAAGAAAAAAAAAAAAAAAAAAAAAAAAAAAACTCGTACCGATTTTGTACGAAAATGCCCCCGGGTCCGATTGGTCATGAATTTTGACTTGAATCAAATGTCGGCATGTGTACATGACAACTTGCAGATAGTACCTTAACAGGTCCAGGAAAGAAATGCAATATTCTTCAGAAAAAAAAAAAAAAAAAAAAAAAAAAAAAAAAAAAAAAAAAAAAAAAAAAAAAAAAAAAAAAAAAAAAAAAAAAAAAAAACCTCTTACCGATTTTGTACGAAAATGCCCCCGGGTCCGATTGGTCATGAATTTTGACTTGAATCAAATGTCGGCATGTGTGCATGACAACTTGCAGATAGTACCTTAACAGGTCCAGGAAAGAAATGCAATATTCTTCAGAAAAAAAAAAAAAAAAAAAAAAAAAAAAAAAAAAAAAAAAAAAAAAAAAAAAAAAAAAAAAAAAAAAAAAAACCTCTTACCGATTTTGTACGAAAATGCCCCCGGGTCCGATTGGTCATGAATTTTGACTTGAATCAAATGTCGGCATGTGTGCATGACAACTTGCAGATAGTTCCTTAACAGGTCCAGGAAAGAAATGCAATATTCTTCAGAAAAAAAAAAAAAAAAAAAAAAAAAAAAAAAAAAAAAAAAAAAAAAAAAAAAAAAAAAAAAAAAAAAAAAAAACTCGTACCGATTTTGTACGAAAATGCCCCCGGGTCCGATTGGTCATGAATTTTGACTTGAATCAAATGTCGGCATGTGTGCATGACAACTTGCAGATAGTACCTTAACAGGTCCAGGAAAGAAATGCAATATTCTTCAGAAAAAAAAAAAAAAAAAAAAAAAAAAAAAAAAAAAAAAAAAAAAAAAAAAAAAAAAAAAAACCTCTTACCGATTTTGTACGAAAATGCCCCCGGGTCCGATTGGTCATGAATTTTGACTTGAATCAAATGTCGGCATGTGTGCATGACAACTTGCAGAAAGTACCTTAACAGGTCTAGGAAAGAAATGCAATATTCTTCAGAAAAGAAAAAAAAAAAAAAAAAAAAAAAAAAACTCGTACCGATTTTGTACGAAAATGCCCCCGGGTCCGATTGGTCATGAATTTTGACTTGAATCAAATGTCGGCATGTGTACATGACAACTTGCAGATAGTACCTTAACAGGTCCAGGAAAGAAATGCAATATTCTTCAGAAAAAAAAAAAAAAAAAAAAAAAAAAAAAAAAAAAAAAAAAAAAAAAAAAAAAAAAAAAAAAAAAAAAAAAAAAAAAAAAAAAAAAAAACCTCTTACCGATTTTGTACGAAAATGCCCCCGGGTCCGATTGGTCATGAATTTTGACTTGAATCAAATGTCGGCATGTGTACATGACAACTTGCAGATAGTACCTTAACGGGTCCAGGAAAGAAATGCAATATTCTAAAGAAAAAAAAAAAAAAAAAAAAAAAAAAAAAAAAAAAAAAAAAAAAAAAAAAAAAAACTCGTACCGATTTTGTACGAAAATGCCCCCGGGTCCGATTGGTCATGAATTTTGACTTGAATCAAATGTCGGCATGTGTGCATGACAACTTGCAGAAAGTACCTTAACAGGTCCAGGAAAGAAATGCAATATTCTTCAGAAAAGAAAAAAAAAAAAAAAAAAAAAAAAAAAAAACTCGTACCGATTTTGTACGAAAATGCCCCCGGGTCCGATTGGTCATGAATTTTGACTTGAATCAAATGTCGGCATGTGTACATGACAACTTGCAGATAGTACCTTAACAGGTCCAGGAAAGAAATGCAATATTCTTCAGAAAAAAAAAAAAAAAAAAAAAAAAAAAAAAAAAAAAAAAAAAAAAAAAAAAAAAAAACCTCTTACCGATTTTGTACGAAAATGCCCCCGGGTCCGATTGGTCATGAATTTTGACTTGAATCAAATGTCGGCATGTGTGCATGACAACTTGCAGATAGTACCTTAACAGGTCCAGGAAAGAAATGCAATATTCTTCAGAAAAAAAAAAAAAAAAAAAAAAAAAAAAAAAAAAAAAAAAAAAAAAAAAAAAGAAAAAAAAAAAAAAAAAAAAACCTCTTACCGATTTTGTACGAAAATGCCCCCGGGTCCGATTGGTCATGAATTTTGACTTGAATCAAATGTCGGCATGTGTGCATGACAACTTGCAGATAGTTCCTTAACAGGTCCAGGAAAGAAATGCAATATTCTTCAGAAAAAAAAAAAAAAAAAAAAAAAAAAAAAAAAAAAAAAAAAAAAACTCGTACCGATTTTGTACGAAAATGCCCCCGGGTCCGATTGGTCATGAATTTTGACTTGAATCAAATGTCGGCATGTGTGCATGACAACTTGCAGATAGTACCTTAACAGGTCCAGGAAAGAAATGCAATATTCTTCAGAAAAAAAAAAAAAAAAAAAAAAAAAAAAAAAAAAAAAAAAAAAAAAAAAAAAAAAAAAACCTCTTACCGATTTTGTACGAAAATGCCCCCGGGTCCGATTGGTCATGAATTTTGACTTGAATCAAATGTCGGCATGTGTGCATGACAACTTGCAGAAAGTACCTTAACAGGTCCAGGAAAGAAATGCAATATTCTTCAGAAAAGAAAAAAAAAAAAAAAAAAAAAAAAAAACTCGTACCGATTTTGTACGAAAATGCCCCCGGGTCCGATTGGTCATGAATTTTGACTTGAATCAAATGTCGGCATGTGTACATGACAACTTGCAGATAGTACCTTAACAGGTCCAGGAAAGAAATGCAATATTCTTCAGAAAAAAAAAAAAAAAAAAAAAAAAAAAAAAAAAAAAAAAAAAAAAAAAAAAAAAAAAAAAAAAACCTCTTACCGATTTTGTACGAAAATGCCCCCGGGTCCGATTGGTCATGAATTTTGACTTGAATCAAATGTCGGCATGTGTGCATGACAACTTGCAGATAGTACCTTAACAGGTCCAGGAAAGAAATGCAATATTCTTCAGAAGAAAAAAAAAAAAAAAAAAAAAAAAAAAAAAAAAAAAGAAAAAAAAAAAAAAAAAAACCTCTTACCGATTTTGTACGAAAATGCCCCCGGGTCCGATTGGTCATGAATTTTGACTTGAATCAAATGTCGGCATGTGTGCATGACAACTTGCAGATAGTTCCTTAACAGGTCCAGGAAAGAAATGCAATATTCTTCAGAAAAAAAAAAAAAAAAAAAAAAAAAAAAAAAAAAAAAAAAAAAAAAAAAAAAAAAAAAAAAAAAAAAAAAAAAAACCTCTTACCGATTTTGTACGAAAATGCCCCCGGGTCCGATTGGTCATGAATTTTGACTTGAATCAAATGTCGGCATGTGTGCATGACAACTTGCAGAAAGTACCTTAACAGGTCCAGGAAAGAAATGCAATATTCTTCAGAAAAGAAAAAAAAAAAAAAACTCGTACCGATTTTGTACGAAAATGCCCCCGGGTCCGATTGGTCATGAATTTTGACTTGAATCAAATGTCGGCATGTGTGCATGACAACTTGCAGATAGTACCTTAACAGGTCCAGGAAAGAAATGCAATATTCTTCAGAAAAAAAAAAAAAAAAAAAAAAAAAAAAAAAAAAAAAAAAAAAAAAAAAAAAAAAAAAAAAAAAAAAAAAAAAAAAAAAAAAACCTCTTACCGATTTTGTACGAAAATGCCCCCGGGTCCGATTGGTCATGAATTTTGACTTGAATCAAATGTCGGCATGTGTGCATGACAACTTGCAGAAAGTACCTTAACAGGTCCAGGAAAGAAATGCAATATTCTTCAGAAAAGAAAAAAAAAAAAAAAAAAAAAAAAAAAAACTCGTACCGATTTTGTACGAAAATGCCCCCGGGTCCGATTGGTCATGAATTTTGACTTGAATCAAATGTCGGCATGTGTACATGACAACTTGCAGATAGTACCTTAACAGGTCCAGGAAAGAAATGCAATATTCTTCAGAAAAAAAAAAAAAAAAAAAAAAAAAAAAAAAAAAAAAAAAAAAAAAAAAAAAAAAAACTCGTACCGATTTTGTACGAAAATGCCCCCGGGTCCGATTGGTCATGAATTTTGACTTGAATCAAATGTCGGCATGTGTGCATGACAACTTGCAGATAGTACCTTAACAGGTCCAGGAAAGAAATGCAATATTCTTCAGAAAAAAAAAAAAAAAAAAAAAAAAAAAAAAAAAAAAAAAACCTCTTACCGATTTTGTACGAAAATGCCCCCGGGTCCGATTGGTCATGAATTTTGACTTGAATCAAATGTCGGCATGTGTGCATGACAACTTGCAGAAAGTACCTTAACAGGTCCAGGAAAGAAATGCAATATTCTTCAGAAAAGAAAAAAAAAAAAAAACTCGTACCGATTTTGTACGAAAATGCCCCCGGGTCCGATTGGTCATGAATTTTGACTTGAATCAAATGTCGGCATGTGTGCATGACAACTTGCAGATAGTACCTTAACAGGTCCAGGAAAGAAATGCAATATTCTTCAGAAAAGAAAAAAAAAAAAAAAAAAAAAAAAAACTCGTACCGATTTTGTACGAAAATGCCCCCGGGTCCGATTGGTCATGAATTTTGACTTGAATCAAATGTCGGCATGTGTACATGACAACTTGCAGATAGTACCTTAACAGGTCCAGGAAAGAAATGCAATATTCTTCAGAAAAAAAAAAAAAAAAAAAAAAAAAAAAAAAAAAAAAAAAAAAAAAAAAAAAAAAAAAAAAAAAAAAACCTCTTACCGATTTTGTACGAAAATGCCCCCGGGTCCGATTGGTCATGAATTTTGACTTGAATCAAATGTCGGCATGTGTGCATGACAACTTGCAGATAGTACCTTAACAGGTCCAGGAAAGAAATGCAATATTCTTCAGAAAAAAAAAAAAAAAAAAAAAAAAAAAAAAAAAAAAAAAAGAAAAAAAAAGAAAAAAAAAAAAAAAAAAAACCTCTTACCGATTTTGTACGAAAATGCCCCCGGGTCCGATTGGTCATGAATTTTGACTTGAATCAAATGTCGGCATGTGTGCATGACAACTTGCAGATAGTTCCTTAACAGGTCCAGGAAAGAAATGCAATATTCTTCAGAAAAAAAAAAAAAAAAAAAAAAAAAAAAAAAAAAAAAAAAAAAAAAAACTCGTACCGATTTTGTACGAAAATGCCCCCGGGTCCGATTGGTCATGAATTTTGACTTGAATCAAATGTCGGCATGTGTGCATGACAACTTGCAGATAGTACCTTAACAGGTCCAGGAAAGAAATGCAATATTCTTCAGAAAAAAAAAAAAAAAAAAAAAAAAAAAAAAAAAAAAAAAAAAAAAAAAAAAAAAAAAAAAAAAAAAACCTCTTACCGATTTTGTACGAAAATGCCCCCGGGTCCGATTGGTCATGAATTTTGACTTGAATCAAATGTCGGCATGTGTGCATGACAACTTGCAGAAAGTACCTTAACAGGTCCAGGAAAGAAATGCAATATTCTTCAGAAAAGAAAAAAAAAAAAAAAAAAAAAAAAAAAAACTCGTACCGATTTTGTACGAAAATGCCCCCGGGTCCGATTGGTCATGAATTTTGACTTGAATCAAATGTCGGCATGTGTACATGACAACTTGCAGATAGTACCTTAACAGGTCCAGGAAAGAAATGCAATATTCTTCAGAAAAAAAAAAAAAAAAAAAAAAAAAAAAAAAAAAAAAAAAAAAAAAAAAAAAAAAAAAAAAAAAAAAAAAAACCTCTTACCGATTTTGTACGAAAATGCCCCCGGGTCCGATTGGTCATGAATTTTGACTTGAATCAAATGTCGGCATGTGTGCATGACAACTTGCAGAAAGTACCTTAACAGGTCCAGGAAAGAAATGCAATATTCTTCAGAAAAGAAAAAAAAAAAAAAACTCGTACCGATTTTGTACGAAAATGCCCCCGGGTCCGATTGGTCATGAATTTTGACTTGAATCAAATGTCGGCATGTGTGCATGACAACTTGCAGATAGTACCTTAACAGGTCCAGGAAAGAAATGCAATATTCTTCAGAAAAGAAAAAAAAAAAAAAAAAAAAAAAAAAAACTCGTACCGATTTTGTACGAAAATGCCCCCGGGTCCGATTGGTCATGAATTTTGACTTGAATCAAATGTCGGCATGTGTACATGACAACTTGCAGATAGTACCTTAACAGGTCCAGGAAAGAAATGCAATATTCTTCAGAAAAAAAAAAAAAAAAAAAAAAAAAAAAAAAAAAAAAAAAAAAAAAAAAAAAAAAAAAAAACCTCTTACCGATTTTGTACGAAAATGCCCCCGGGTCCGATTGGTCATGAATTTTGACTTGAATCAAATGTCGGCATGTGTGCATGACAACTTGCAGATAGTACCTTAACAGGTCCAGGAAAGAAATGCAATATTCTTCAGAAAAAAAAAAAAAAAAAAAAAAAAAAAAAAAAAAAAAAAAAAAAAAAAGAAAGAAAAAAAAAGAAAAAAAAAAAAAAAAAAAACCTCTTACCGATTTTGTACGAAAATGCCCCCGGGTCCGATTGGTCATGAATTTTGACTTGAATCAAATGTCGGCATGTGTGCATGACAACTTGCAGATAGTTCCTTAACAGGTCCAGGAAAGAAATGCAATATTCTTCAGAAAAAAAAAAAAAAAAAAAAAAAAAAAAAAAAAAAAAAAAAAAAAAACTCGTACCGATTTTGTACGAAAATGCCCCCGGGTCCGATTGGTCATGAATTTTGACTTGAATCAAATGTCGGCATGTGTGCATGACAACTTGCAGATAGTACCTTAACAGGTCCAGGAAAGAAATGCAATATTCTTCAGAAAAAAAAAAAAAAAAAAAAAAAAAAAAAAAAAAAAAAAAAAAAAAAAAAAAAAAAAAAAAAAAAAAAAAAAAAAAAACTCGTACCGATTTTGTACGAAAATGCCCCCGGGTCCGATTGGTCACGAATTTTGACTTGAATCAAATGTCGGCATGTGTGCATGACAACTTGCAGAAAGTACCTTAACAGGTCCAGGAAAGAAATGCAATATTCTTCAGAAAAGAAAAAAAAAAAAAAAAAAAAAAAACTCGTACCGATTTTGTACGAAAATGCCCCCGGGTCCGATTGGTCATGAATTTTGACTTGAATCAAATGTCGGCATGTGTGCATGACAACTTGCAGAAAGTACCTTAACAGGTCCAGGAAAGAAATGCAATATTCTTCAGAAAAGAAAAAAAAAAAAAAAAAAAAAAAAAAAAAAAACTCGTACCGATTTTGTACGAAAATGCCCCCGGGTCCGATTGGTCATGAATTTTGACTTGAATCAAATGTCGGCATGTGTACATGACAACTTGCAGATAGTACCTTAACAGGTCCAGGAAAGAAATGCAATATTCTTCAGAAAAAAAAAAAAAAAAAAAAAAAAAAAAAAAAAAAAAAAAAAAAAAAAAAAAAAAAAAAAAAAAAAAAAAAACTCGTACCGATTTTGTACGAAAATGCCCCCGGGTCCGATTGGTCATGAATTTTGACTTGAATCAAATGTCGGCATGTGTGCATGACAACTTGCAGAAAGTACCTTAACAGGTCCAGGAAAGAAATGCAATATTCTTCAGAAAAGAAAAAAAAAAAAAAAAAAAAAAAAAAAAAAAAAACTCGTACCGATTTTGTACGAAAATGCCCCCGGGTCCGATTGGTCATGAATTTTGACTTGAATCAAATGTCGGCATGTGTACATGACAACTTGCAGATAGTACCTTAACAGGTCCAGGAAAGAAATGCAATATTCTTCAGAAAAAAAAAAAAAAAAAAAAAAAAAAAAAAAAAAAAAAAAAAAAAAAAAAAAAAAAAAAAAAAAAAAAAAAAAAAAAAAAAAAAAACTCGTACCGATTTTGTACGAAAATGCCCCCGGGTCCGATTGGTCATGAATTTTGACTTGAATCAAATGTCGGCATGTGTGCATGACAACTTGCAGATAGTACCTTAACAGGTCCAGGAAAGAAATGCAATATTCTTCAGAAAAAAAAAAAAAAAAAAAAAAAAAAAAAAAAAAAAAAAAAAAAAAAAAAAAAAAAAAAAAAAAAAAAAACCTCTTACCGATTTTGTACGAAAATGCCCCCGGGTCCGATTGGTCATGAATTTTGACTTGAATCAAATGTCGGCATGTGTGCATGACAACTTGCAGAAAGTACCTTAACAGGTCCAGGAAAGAAATGCAATATTCTTCAGAAAAGAAAAAAAAAAAAAAACTCGTACCGATTTTGTACGAAAATGCCCCCGGGTCCGATTGGTCATGAATTTTGACTTGAATCAAATGTCGGCATGTGTGCATGACAACTTGCAGATAGTACCTTAACAGGTCCAGGAAAGAAATGCAATATTCTTCAGAAAAGAAAAAAAAAAAAAAAAAAAAAAAAAAACTCGTACCGATTTTGTACGAAAATGCCCCCGGGTCCGATTGGTCATGAATTTTGACTTGAATCAAATGTCGGCATGTGTACATGACAACTTGCAGATAGTACCTTAACAGGTCCAGGAAAGAAATGCAATATTCTTCAGAAAAAAAAAAAAAAAAAAAAAAAAAAAAAAAAAAAAAAAAAAAAAAAAACCTCTTACCGATTTTGTACGAAAATGCCCCCGGGTCCGATTGGTCATGAATTTTGACTTGAATCAAATGTCGGCATGTGTGCATGACAACTTGCAGATAGTACCTTAACAGGTCCAGGAAAGAAATGCAATATTCTTCAGAAAAAAAAAAAAAAAAAAAAAAAAAAAAAAAAAAAAAAAAAAAAAAAAAAAAAGAAAAAAAAAGAAAAAAAAAAAAAAAAAAAACCTCTTACCGATTTTGTACGAAAATGCCCCCGGGTCCGATTGGTCATGAATTTTGACTTGAATCAAATGTCGGCATGTGTGCATGACAACTTGCAGATAGTTCCTTAACAGGTCCAGGAAAGAAATGCAATATTCTTCAGAAAAAAAAAAAAAAAAAAAAAAAAAAAAAAAAAACTCGTACCGATTTTGTACGAAAATGCCCCCGGGTCCGATTGGTCATGAATTTTGACTTGAATCAAATGTCGGCATGTGTGCATGACAACTTGCAGATAGTACCTTAACAGGTCCAGGAAAGAAATGCAATATTCTTCAGAAAAAAAAAAAAAAAAAAAAAAAAAAAAAAAAAAAAAAAAAAAAAAAAAAAAAAAAAAAAAAAAAAAAAAAAAAAAAAAAAAAAAAAAAAAAAAAACCTCTTACCGATTTTGTACGAAAATGCCCCCGGGTCCGATTGGTCATGAATTTTGACTTGAATCAAATGTCGGCATGTGTGCATGACAACTTGCAGAAAGTACCTTAACAGGTCCAGGAAAGAAATGCAATATTCTTCAGAAAAGAAAAAAAAAAAAAAAAAAAAAAAAAAAACTCGTACCGATTTTGTACGAAAATGCCCCCGGGTCCGATTGGTCATGAATTTTGACTTGAATCAAATGTCGGCATGTGTACATGACAACTTGCAGATAGTACCTTAACAGGTCCAGGAAAGAAATGCAATATTCTTCAGAAAAAAAAAAAAAAAAAAAAAAAAAAAAAAAAAAAAAAAAAAAAAAAAAAAAAAAAAAAAAAAACTCGTACCGATTTTGTACGAAAATGCCCCCGGGTCCGATTGGTCATGAATTTTGACTTGAATCAAATGTCGGCATGTGTGCATGACAACTTGCAGATAGTACCTTAACAGGTCCAGGAAAGAAATGCAATATTCTTCAGAAAAAAAAAAAAAAAAAAAAAAAAAAAAAAAAAAAAAAAAAAAAAAAAAAAAAAAAAACCTCTTACCGATTTTGTACGAAAATGCCCCCGGGTCCGATTGGTCATGAATTTTGACTTGAATCAAATGTCGGCATGTGTGCATGACAACTTGCAGAAAGTACCTTAACAGGTCCAGGAAAGAAATGCAATATTCTTCAGAAAAGAAAAAAAAAAAAAAACTCGTACCGATTTTGTACGAAAATGCCCCCGGGTCCGATTGGTCATGAATTTTGACTTGAATCAAATGTCGGCATGTGTGCATGACAACTTGCAGATAGTACCTTAACAGGTCCAGGAAAGAAATGCAATATTCTTCAGAAAAGAAAAAAAAAAAAAAAAAAAAAAAAAAACTCGTACCGATTTTGTACGAAAATGCCCCCGGGTCCGATTGGTCATGAATTTTGACTTGAATCAAATGTCGGCATGTGTACATGACAACTTGCAGATAGTACCTTAACAGGTCCAGGAAAGAAATGCAATATTCTTCAGAAAAAAAAAAAAAAAAAAAAAAAAAAAAAAAAAAAAAAAAAAAAAAAAAAAAGAAAAAAAAAAAAAAAAAAAACCTCTTACCGATTTTGTACGAAAATGCCCCCGGGTCCGATTGGTCATGAATTTTGACTTGAATCAAATGTCGGCATGTGTGCATGACAACTTGCAGATAGTTCCTTAACAGGTCCAGGAAAGAAATGCAATATTCTTCAGAAAAAAAAAAAAAAAAAAAAAAAAAAAAAAAAAAAAAAAAAAAAAAAACTCGTACCGATTTTGTACGAAAATGCCCCCGGGTCCGATTGGTCATGAATTTTGACTTGAATCAAATGTCGGCATGTGTGCATGACAACTTGCAGATAGTACCTTAACAGGTCCAGGAAAGAAATGCAATATTCTTCAGAAAAAAAAAAAAAAAAAAAAAAAAAAAAAAAAAAAAAAAAAAAAAAAAAAAAAAAAAAAAAAAAAAAAAAAAAAAAAAAAAAACCTCTTACCGATTTTGTACGAAAATGCCCCCGGGTCCGATTGGTCATGAATTTTGACTTGAATCAAATGTCGGCATGTGTGCATGACAACTTGCAGAAAGTACCTTAACAGGTCCAGGAAAGAAATGCAATATTCTTCAGAAAAGAAAAAAAAAAAAAAAAAAAAAAAAAAAAAACTCGTACCGATTTTGTACGAAAATGCCCCCGGGTCCGATTGGTCATGAATTTTGACTTGAATCAAATGTCGGCATGTGTACATGACAACTTGCAGATAGTACCTTAACAGGTCCAGGAAAGAAATGCAATATTCTTCAGAAAAAAAAAAAAAAAAAAAAAAAAAAAAAAAAAAAAAAAAAAAAAAAAAAAAAAAAAAAAAAAAAACCTCTTACCGATTTTGTACGAAAATGCCCCCGGGTCCGATTGGTCATGAATTTTGACTTGAATCAAATGTCGGCATGTGTGCATGACAACTTGCAGAAAGTACCTTAACAGGTCCAGGAAAGAAATGCAATATTCTTCAGAAAAGAAAAAAAAAAAAAAACTCGTACCGATTTTGTACGAAAATGCCCCCGGGTCCGATTGGTCATGAATTTTGACTTGAATCAAATGTCGGCATGTGTGCATGACAACTTGCAGATAGTACCTTAACAGGTCCAGGAAAGAAATGCAATATTCTTCAGAAAAGAAAAAAAAAAAAAAAAAAAAAAAAAAACTCGTACCGATTTTGTACGAAAATGCCCCCGGGTCCGATTGGTCATGAATTTTGACTTGAATCAAATGTCGGCATGTGTACATGACAACTTGCAGATAGTACCTTAACAGGTCCAGGAAAGAAATGCAATATTCTTCAGAAAAAAAAAAAAAAAAAAAAAAAAAAAAAAAAAAAAAAAAAAACCTCTTACCGATTTTGTACGAAAATGCCCCCGGGTCCGATTGGTCATGAATTTTGACTTGAATCAAATGTCGGCATGTGTGCATGACAACTTGCAGATAGTACCTTAACAGGTCCAGGAAAGAAATGCAATATTCTTCAGAAAAAAAAAAAAAAAAAAAAAAAAAAAAAAAAAAAAAAAAAAAAAAAAAGAAAGAAAAAAAAAAGAAAAAAAAAAAAAAAAAAAACCTCTTACCGATTTTGTACGAAAATGCCCCCGGGTCCGATTGGTCATGAATTTTGACTTGAATCAAATGTCGGCATGTGTGCATGACAACTTGCAGATAGTTCCTTAACAGGTCCAGGAAAGAAATGCAATATTCTTCAGAAAAAAAAAAAAAAAAAAAAAAAAAAAAAAAAAAAAAAAAAAAAAAAAAAAAAAAAAACTCGTACCGATTTTGTACGAAAATGCCCCCGGGTCCGATTGGTCATGAATTTTGACTTGAATCAAATGTCGGCATGTGTGCATGACAACTTGCAGATAGTACCTTAACAGGTCCAGGAAAGAAATGCAATATTCTTCAGAAAAAAAAAAAAAAAAAAAAAAAAAAAAAAAAAAAAAAAAAAAAAAAAAAAAAAAAAAAAAAAAAAAAAAAAACTCGTACCGATTTTGTACGAAAATGCCCCCGGGTCCGATTGGTCACGAATTTTGACTTGAATCAAATGTCGGCATGTGTGCATGACAACTTGCAGAAAGTACCTTAACAGGTCCAGGAAAGAAATGCAATATTCTTCAGAAAAGAAAAAAAAAAAAAAAAAAAAAAAACTCGTACCGATTTTGTACGAAAATGCCCCCGGGTCCGATTGGTCATGAATTTTGACTTGAATCAAATGTCGGCATGTGTGCATGACAACTTGCAGAAAGTACCTTAACAGGTCCAGGAAAGAAATGCAATATTCTTCAGAAAAGAAAAAAAAAAAAAAAAAAAAAAAAAAAAAAAAACTCGTACCGATTTTGTACGAAAATGCCCCCGGGTCCGATTGGTCATGAATTTTGACTTGAATCAAATGTCGGCATGTGTACATGACAACTTGCAGATAGTACCTTAACAGGTCCAGGAAAGAAATGCAATATTCTTCAGAAAAAAAAAAAAAAAAAAAAAAAAAAAAAAAAAAAAAAAAAAAAAAAAAAAAAAAAAAAAAAAAAAAAAAAAAAAAACTCGTACCGATTTTGTACGAAAATGCCCCCGGGTCCGATTGGTCATGAATTTTGACTTGAATCAAATGTCGGCATGTGTGCATGACAACTTGCAGAAAGTACCTTAACAGGTCCAGGAAAGAAATGCAATATTCTTCAGAAAAGAAAAAAAAAAAAAAAAAAAAAAAAAAAAAAAACTCGTACCGATTTTGTACGAAAATGCCCCCGGGTCCGATTGGTCATGAATTTTGACTTGAATCAAATGTCGGCATGTGTACATGACAACTTGCAGATAGTACCTTAACAGGTCCAGGAAAGAAATGCAATATTCTTCAGAAAAAAAAAAAAAAAAAAAAAAAAAAAAAAAAAAAAAAAAAAAAAAAAAAAAAAAAAAAAAAAAAAAAAAACTCGTACCGATTTTGTACGAAAATGCCCCCGGGTCCGATTGGTCATGAATTTTGACTTGAATCAAATGTCGGCATGTGTGCATGACAACTTGCAGATAGTACCTTAACAGGTCCAGGAAAGAAATGCAATATTCTTCAGAAAAAAAAAAAAAAAAAAAAAAAAAAAAAAAAAAAAAAAAAAAAAAAAAAAAAAAAAAAAAAAAAAAAAAACTCGTACCGATTTTGTACGAAAATGCCCCCGGGTCCGATTGGTCACGAATTTTGACTTGAATCAAATGTCGGCATGTGTGCATGACAACTTGCAGAAAGTACCTTAACAGGTCCAGGAAAGAAATGCAATATTCTTCAGAAAAGAAAAAAAAAAAAAAAAAAAAAAAACTCGTACCGATTTTGTACGAAAATGCCCCCGGGTCCGATTGGTCATGAATTTTGACTTGAATCAAATGTCGGCATGTGTGCATGACAACTTGCAGAAAGTACCTTAACAGGTCCAGGAAAGAAATGCAATATTCTTCAGAAAAGAAAAAAAAAAAAAAAAAAAAAAAAAAAAAAAAACTCGTACCGATTTTGTACGAAAATGCCCCCGGGTCCGATTGGTCATGAATTTTGACTTGAATCAAATGTCGGCATGTGTACATGACAACTTGCAGATAGTACCTTAACAGGTCCAGGAAAGAAATGCAATATTCTTCAGAAAAAAAAAAAAAAAAAAAAAAAAAAAAAAAAAAAAAAAAAAAAAAAAAAAAAAAAAAAAAAAAAAAAAAAAAACTCGTACCGATTTTGTACGAAAATGCCCCCGGGTCCGATTGGTCATGAATTTTGACTTGAATCAAATGTCGGCATGTGTGCATGACAACTTGCAGAAAGTACCTTAACAGGTCCAGGAAAGAAATGCAATATTCTTCAGAAAAGAAAAAAAAAAAAAAAAAAAAAAAAAAAAAAACTCGTACCGATTTTGTACGAAAATGCCCCCGGGTCCGATTGGTCATGAATTTTGACTTGAATCAAATGTCGGCATGTGTACATGACAACTTGCAGATAGTACCTTAACAGGTCCAGGAAAGAAATGCAATATTCTTCAGAAAAAAAAAAAAAAAAAAAAAAAAAAAAAAAAAAAAAAAAAAAAAAAAAAAAAAAAAAAAAAAAAAAAACTCGTACCGATTTTGTACGAAAATGCCCCCGGGTCCGATTGGTCATGAATTTTGACTTGAATCAAATGTCGGCATGTGTGCATGACAACTTGCAGATAGTACCTTAACAGGTCCAGGAAAGAAATGCAATATTCTTCAGAAAAAAAAAAAAAAAAAAAAAAAAAAAAAAAAAAAAAAAAAAAAAAAAAAAAAAAAAAAAAAAAAAAAAAAAAAAAAACCTCTTACCGATTTTGTACGAAAATGCCCCCGGGTCCGATTGGTCATGAATTTTGACTTGAATCAAATGTCGGCATGTGTGCATGACAACTTGCAGAAAGTACCTTAACAGGTCCAGGAAAGAAATGCAATATTCTTCAGAAAAGAAAAAAAAAAAAAAACTCGTACCGATTTTGTACGAAAATGCCCCCGGGTCCGATTGGTCATGAATTTTGACTTGAATCAAATGTCGGCATGTGTGCATGACAACTTGCAGATAGTACCTTAACAGGTCCAGGAAAGAAATGCAATATTCTTCAGAAAAGAAAAAAAAAAAAAAAAAAAAAAAAAAAACTCGTACCGATTTTGTACGAAAATGCCCCCGGGTCCGATTGGTCATGAATTTTGACTTGAATCAAATGTCGGCATGTGTACATGACAACTTGCAGATAGTACCTTAACAGGTCCAGGAAAGAAATGCAATATTCTTCAGAAAAAAAAAAAAAAAAAAAAAAAAAAAAAAAAAAAAAAAAAAAAAAAAAAAAAAAAAAAAAAAAAAAAAAAAAAAAAAAAAAAAAAACCTCTTACCGATTTTGTACGAAAATGCCCCCGGGTCCGATTGGTCATGAATTTTGACTTGAATCAAATGTCGGCATGTGTGCATGACAACTTGCAGATAGTACCTTAACAGGTCCAGGAAAGAAATGCAATATTCTTCAGAAAAAAAAAAAAAAAAAAAAAAAAAAAAAAAAAAAAAAAAAAAAAAGAAAAAAAAAGAAAAAAAAAAAAAAAAAAAAACCTCTTACCGATTTTGTACGAAAATGCCCCCGGGTCCGATTGGTCATGAATTTTGACTTGAATCAAATGTCGGCATGTGTGCATGACAACTTGCAGATAGTTCCTTAACAGGTCCAGGAAAGAAATGCAATATTCTTCAGAAAAAAAAAAAAAAAAAAAAAAAAAAAAAAAAAACTCGTACCGATTTTGTACGAAAATGCCCCCGGGTCCGATTGGTCATGAATTTTGACTTGAATCAAATGTCGGCATGTGTGCATGACAACTTGCAGATAGTACCTTAACAGGTCCAGGAAAGAAATGCAATATTCTTCAGAAAAAAAAAAAAAAAAAAAAAAAAAAAAAAAAAAAAAAAAAAAAAAAAAAAAACCTCTTACCGATTTTGTACGAAAATGCCCCCGGGTCCGATTGGTCATGAATTTTGACTTGAATCAAATGTCGGCATGTGTGCATGACAACTTGCAGAAAGTACCTTAACAGGTCCAGGAAAGAAATGCAATATTCTTCAGAAAAGAAAAAAAAAAAAAAAAAAAAAAAAAAAAACTCGTACCGATTTTGTACGAAAATGCCCCCGGGTCCGATTGGTCATGAATTTTGACTTGAATCAAATGTCGGCATGTGTACATGACAACTTGCAGATAGTACCTTAACAGGTCCAGGAAAGAAATGCAATATTCTTCAGAAAAAAAAAAAAAAAAAAAAAAAAAAAAAAAAAAAAAAAAAAAAAAAACTCGTACCGATTTTGTACGAAAATGCCCCCGGGTCCGATTGGTCATGAATTTTGACTTGAATCAAATGTCGGCATGTGTGCATGACAACTTGCAGATAGTACCTTAACAGGTCCAGGAAAGAAATGCAATATTCTTCAGAAAAAAAAAAAAAAAAAAAAAAAAAAAAAAAAAAAAAAAAAAAAAAAAAAAAAAAAAAAAAAAAAAAAAACCTCTTACCGATTTTGTACGAAAATGCCCCCGGGTCCGATTGGTCATGAATTTTGACTTGAATCAAATGTCGGCATGTGTGCATGACAACTTGCAGAAAGTACCTTAACAGGTCCAGGAAAGAAATGCAATATTCTTCAGAAAAGAAAAAAAAAAAAAAACTCGTACCGATTTTGTACGAAAATGCCCCCGGGTCCGATTGGTCATGAATTTTGACTTGAATCAAATGTCGGCATGTGTGCATGACAACTTGCAGATAGTACCTTAACAGGTCCAGGAAAGAAATGCAATATTCTTCAGAAAAGAAAAAAAAAAAAAAAAAAAAAAAAAAAAACTCGTACCGATTTTGTACGAAAATGCCCCCGGGTCCGATTGGTCATGAATTTTGACTTGAATCAAATGTCGGCATGTGTACATGACAACTTGCAGATAGTACCTTAACAGGTCCAGGAAAGAAATGCAATATTCTTCAGAAAAAAAAAAAAAAAAAAAAAAAAAAAAAAAAAAAAAAAAAAAACCTCTTACCGATTTTGTACGAAAATGCCCCCGGGTCCGATTGGTCATGAATTTTGACTTGAATCAAATGTCGGCATGTGTGCATGACAACTTGCAGATAGTACCTTAACAGGTCCAGGAAAGAAATGCAATATTCTTCAGAAAAAAAAAAAAAAAAAAAAAAAAAAAAAAAAAAAAAAAAAAGAAAAAAAAAAAAAAAAAAAAACCTCTTACCGATTTTGTACGAAAATGCCCCCGGGTCCGATTGGTCATGAATTTTGACTTGAATCAAATGTCGGCATGTGTGCATGACAACTTGCAGATAGTTCCTTAACAGGTCCAGGAAAGAAATGCAATATTCTTCAGAAAAAAAAAAAAAAAAAAAAAAAAAAAAAAAAAAAAAAAAAAAAAAAAAAAAACTCGTACCGATTTTGTACGAAAATGCCCCCGGGTCCGATTGGTCATGAATTTTGACTTGAATCAAATGTCGGCATGTGTGCATGACAACTTGCAGATAGTACCTTAACAGGTCCAGGAAAGAAATGCAATATTCTTCAGAAAAAAAAAAAAAAAAAAAAAAAAAAAAAAAAAAAAAAAAAAAAAAAACTCGTACCGATTTTGTACGAAAATGCCCCCGGGTCCGATTGGTCACGAATTTTGACTTGAATCAAATGTCGGCATGTGTGCATGACAACTTGCAGAAAGTACCTTAACAGGTCCAGGAAAGAAATGCAATATTCTTCAGAAAAGAAAAAAAAAAAAAAAAAAAAAAAAAACTCGTACCGATTTTGTACGAAAATGCCCCCGGGTCCGATTGGTCATGAATTTTGACTTGAATCAAATGTCGGCATGTGTGCATGACAACTTGCAGAAAGTACCTTAACAGGTCCAGGAAAGAAATGCAATATTCTTCAGAAAAGAAAAAAAAAAAAAAAAAAAAAAAAAAAAAAAAAAAAAAAACTCGTACCGATTTTGTACGAAAATGCCCCCGGGTCCGATTGGTCACGAATTTTGACTTGAATCAAATGTCGGCATGTGTGCATGACAACTTGCAGAAAGTACCTTAACAGGTCCAGGAAAGAAATGCAATATTCTTCAGAAAAGAAAAAAAAAAAAAAAAAAAAAAAACTCGTACCGATTTTGTACGAAAATGCCCCCGGGTCCGATTGGTCATGAATTTTGACTTGAATCAAATGTCGGCATGTGTGCATGACAACTTGCAGAAAGTACCTTAACAGGTCCAGGAAAGAAATGCAATATTCTTCAGAAAAGAAAAAAAAAAAAAAAAAAAAAAAAAAAAAAAACTCGTACCGATTTTGTACGAAAATGCCCCCGGGTCCGATTGGTCATGAATTTTGACTTGAATCAAATGTCGGCATGTGTACATGACAACTTGCAGATAGTACCTTAACAGGTCCAGGAAAGAAATGCAATATTCTTCAGAAAAAAAAAAAAAAAAAAAAAAAAAAAAAAAAAAAAAAAAAAAAAAAAAAAAAAAAAAAAAAAAAAAAAAAAAAAAAACTCGTACCGATTTTGTACGAAAATGCCCCCGGGTCCGATTGGTCATGAATTTTGACTTGAATCAAATGTCGGCATGTGTGCATGACAACTTGCAGAAAGTACCTTAACAGGTCCAGGAAAGAAATGCAATATTCTTCAGAAAAGAAAAAAAAAAAAAAAAAAAAAAAAAAAAAAAACTCGTACCGATTTTGTACGAAAATGCCCCCGGGTCCGATTGGTCATGAATTTTGACTTGAATCAAATGTCGGCATGTGTACATGACAACTTGCAGATAGTACCTTAACAGGTCCAGGAAAGAAATGCAATATTCTTCAGAAAAAAAAAAAAAAAAAAAAAAAAAAAAAAAAAAAAAAAAAAAAAAAAAAAAAAAAAAACTCGTACCGATTTTGTACGAAAATGCCCCCGGGTCCGATTGGTCATGAATTTTGACTTGAATCAAATGTCGGCATGTGTGCATGACAACTTGCAGATAGTACCTTAACAGGTCCAGGAAAGAAATGCAATATTCTTCAGAAAAAAAAAAAAAAAAAAAAAAAAAAAAAAAAAAAAAAAAAAAAAAAAAAAAAAAAAAAAAAAAAAAAAAAAAAACCTCTTACCGATTTTGTACGAAAATGCCCCCGGGTCCGATTGGTCATGAATTTTGACTTGAATCAAATGTCGGCATGTGTGCATGACAACTTGCAGAAAGTACCTTAACAGGTCCAGGAAAGAAATGCAATATTCTTCAGAAAAGAAAAAAAAAAAAAAACTCGTACCGATTTTGTACGAAAATGCCCCCGGGTCCGATTGGTCATGAATTTTGACTTGAATCAAATGTCGGCATGTGTGCATGACAACTTGCAGATAGTACCTTAACAGGTCCAGGAAAGAAATGCAATATTCTTCAGAAAAGAAAAAAAAAAAAAAAAAAAAAAAAAAACTCGTACCGATTTTGTACGAAAATGCCCCCGGGTCCGATTGGTCATGAATTTTGACTTGAATCAAATGTCGGCATGTGTACATGACAACTTGCAGATAGTACCTTAACAGGTCCAGGAAAGAAATGCAATATTCTTCAGAAAAAAAAAAAAAAAAAAAAAAAAAAAAAAAAAAAAAAAAAAAAAAAAAAAAAAAAAAAAAAAAAAAAAAAAAAAAAAAAAAAAAAAAACCTCTTACCGATTTTGTACGAAAATGCCCCCGGGTCCGATTGGTCATGAATTTTGACTTGAATCAAATGTCGGCATGTGTGCATGACAACTTGCAGATAGTACCTTAACAGGTCCAGGAAAGAAATGCAATATTCTTCAGAAAAAAAAAAAAAAAAAAAAAAAAAAAAAAAAAAAAAAAAAAAAAAAAGAAAAAAAAAGAAAAAAAAAAAAAAAAAAAACCTCTTACCGATTTTGTACGAAAATGCCCCCGGGTCCGATTGGTCATGAATTTTGACTTGAATCAAATGTCGGCATGTGTGCATGACAACTTGCAGATAGTTCCTTAACAGGTCCAGGAAAGAAATGCAATATTCTTCAGAAAAAAAAAAAAAAAAAAAAAAAAAAAAAAAAACTCGTACCGATTTTGTACGAAAATGCCCCCGGGTCCGATTGGTCATGAATTTTGACTTGAATCAAATGTCGGCATGTGTGCATGACAACTTGCAGATAGTACCTTAACAGGTCCAGGAAAGAAATGCAATATTCTTCAGAAAAAAAAAAAAAAAAAAAAAAAAAAAAAAAAAAAAAAAAAAAAAAAAAAAAAACCTCTTACCGATTTTGTACGAAAATGCCCCCGGGTCCGATTGGTCATGAATTTTGACTTGAATCAAATGTCGGCATGTGTGCATGACAACTTGCAGAAAGTACCTTAACAGGTCCAGGAAAGAAATGCAATATTCTTCAGAAAAGAAAAAAAAAAAAAAAAAAAAAAAAAAAACTCGTACCGATTTTGTACGAAAATGCCCCCGGGTCCGATTGGTCATGAATTTTGACTTGAATCAAATGTCGGCATGTGTACATGACAACTTGCAGATAGTACCTTAACAGGTCCAGGAAAGAAATGCAATATTCTTCAGAAAAAAAAAAAAAAAAAAAAAAAAAAAAAAAAAAAAAAAAAAAAAAAAAAAAAAAAAAAAAAAAAAAAAAAAAAACTCGTACCGATTTTGTACGAAAATGCCCCCGGGTCCGATTGGTCATGAATTTTGACTTGAATCAAATGTCGGCATGTGTGCATGACAACTTGCAGATAGTACCTTAACAGGTCCAGGAAAGAAATGCAATATTCTTCAGAAAAAAAAAAAAAAAAAAAAAAAAAAAAAAAAAAAAAAAAAAAAAAAAAAAAAAAAAAAAAAAAAAAAAACCTCTTACCGATTTTGTACGAAAATGCCCCCGGGTCCGATTGGTCATGAATTTTGACTTGAATCAAATGTCGGCATGTGTGCATGACAACTTGCAGAAAGTACCTTAACAGGTCCAGGAAAGAAATGCAATATTCTTCAGAAAAGAAAAAAAAAAAAAAACTCGTACCGATTTTGTACGAAAATGCCCCCGGGTCCGATTGGTCATGAATTTTGACTTGAATCAAATGTCGGCATGTGTGCATGACAACTTGCAGATAGTACCTTAACAGGTCCAGGAAAGAAATGCAATATTCTTCAGAAAAGAAAAAAAAAAAAAAAAAAAAAAAAAAACTCGTACCGATTTTGTACGAAAATGCCCCCGGGTCCGATTGGTCATGAATTTTGACTTGAATCAAATGTCGGCATGTGTACATGACAACTTGCAGATAGTACCTTAACAGGTCCAGGAAAGAAATGCAATATTCTTCAGAAAAAAAAAAAAAAAAAAAAAAAAAAAAAAAAAAAAAAAAAAAAACCTCTTACCGATTTTGTACGAAAATGCCCCCGGGTCCGATTGGTCATGAATTTTGACTTGAATCAAATGTCGGCATGTGTGCATGACAACTTGCAGATAGTACCTTAACAGGTCCAGGAAAGAAATGCAATATTCTTCAGAAAAAAAAAAAAAAAAAAAAAAAAAAAAAAAAAAAAAAAAAAAAAAGAAAAAAAAAAAAAAAAAAAACCTCTTACCGATTTTGTACGAAAATGCCCCCGGGTCCGATTGGTCATGAATTTTGACTTGAATCAAATGTCGGCATGTGTGCATGACAACTTGCAGATAGTTCCTTAACAGGTCCAGGAAAGAAATGCAATATTCTTCAGAAAAAAAAAAAAAAAAAAAAAAAAAAAAAAAAAAAAAAAAAAAAAAAAAAAAAAAAACTCGTACCGATTTTGTACGAAAATGCCCCCGGGTCCGATTGGTCATGAATTTTGACTTGAATCAAATGTCGGCATGTGTGCATGACAACTTGCAGATAGTACCTTAACAGGTCCAGGAAAGAAATGCAATATTCTTCAGAAAAAAAAAAAAAAAAAAAAAAAAAAAAAAAAAAAAAAAAAAAAAAAAAAAAAAAAAAAAAAAAAAAACTCGTACCGATTTTGTACGAAAATGCCCCCGGGTCCGATTGGTCACGAATTTTGACTTGAATCAAATGTCGGCATGTGTGCATGACAACTTGCAGAAAGTACCTTAACAGGTCCAGGAAAGAAATGCAATATTCTTCAGAAAAGAAAAAAAAAAAAAAAAAAAAAAAACTCGTACCGATTTTGTACGAAAATGCCCCCGGGTCCGATTGGTCATGAATTTTGACTTGAATCAAATGTCGGCATGTGTGCATGACAACTTGCAGAAAGTACCTTAACAGGTCCAGGAAAGAAATGCAATATTCTTCAGAAAAGAAAAAAAAAAAAAAAAAAAAAAAAAAAAAAAAACTCGTACCGATTTTGTACGAAAATGCCCCCGGGTCCGATTGGTCATGAATTTTGACTTGAATCAAATGTCGGCATGTGTACATGACAACTTGCAGATAGTACCTTAACAGGTCCAGGAAAGAAATGCAATATTCTTCAGAAAAAAAAAAAAAAAAAAAAAAAAAAAAAAAAAAAAAAAAAAAAAAAAAAAAAAACTCGTACCGATTTTGTACGAAAATGCCCCCGGGTCCGATTGGTCATGAATTTTGACTTGAATCAAATGTCGGCATGTGTGCATGACAACTTGCAGAAAGTACCTTAACAGGTCCAGGAAAGAAATGCAATATTCTTCAGAAAAGAAAAAAAAAAAAAAAAAAAAAAAAAAAAAAAACTCGTACCGATTTTGTACGAAAATGCCCCCGGGTCCGATTGGTCATGAATTTTGACTTGAATCAAATGTCGGCATGTGTACATGACAACTTGCAGATAGTACCTTAACAGGTCCAGGAAAGAAATGCAATATTCTTCAGAAAAAAAAAAAAAAAAAAAAAAAAAAAAAAAAAAAAAAAAAAAAAAAAAAAAAAAAAAAAAAAAAAAAAAAAAAAAAACTCGTACCGATTTTGTACGAAAATGCCCCCGGGTCCGATTGGTCATGAATTTTGACTTGAATCAAATGTCGGCATGTGTGCATGACAACTTGCAGATAGTACCTTAACAGGTCCAGGAAAGAAATGCAATATTCTTCAGAAAAAAAAAAAAAAAAAAAAAAAAAAAAAAAAAAAAAAAAAAAAAAAAAAAAAAAAAAAAAAAAAAAAAAAAAAAAAAAAAAAAAAACCTCTTACCGATTTTGTACGAAAATGCCCCCGGGTCCGATTGGTCATGAATTTTGACTTGAATCAAATGTCGGCATGTGTGCATGACAACTTGCAGAAAGTACCTTAACAGGTCCAGGAAAGAAATGCAATATTCTTCAGAAAAGAAAAAAAAAAAAAAACTCGTACCGATTTTGTACGAAAATGCCCCCGGGTCCGATTGGTCATGAATTTTGACTTGAATCAAATGTCGGCATGTGTGCATGACAACTTGCAGATAGTACCTTAACAGGTCCAGGAAAGAAATGCAATATTCTTCAGAAAAGAAAAAAAAAAAAAAAAAAAAAAAAAAAACTCGTACCGATTTTGTACGAAAATGCCCCCGGGTCCGATTGGTCATGAATTTTGACTTGAATCAAATGTCGGCATGTGTACATGACAACTTGCAGATAGTACCTTAACAGGTCCAGGAAAGAAATGCAATATTCTTCAGAAAAAAAAAAAAAAAAAAAAAAAAAAAAAAAAAAAAAAAAAAAAAAAAAAAAAAAAAAAAAAAAAAAAAAAAAAAAAAAAAAAAAAAAACCTCTTACCGATTTTGTACGAAAATGCCCCCGGGTCCGATTGGTCATGAATTTTGACTTGAATCAAATGTCGGCATGTGTGCATGACAACTTGCAGATAGTACCTTAACAGGTCCAGGAAAGAAATGCAATATTCTTCAGAAAAAAAAAAAAAAAAAAAAAAAAAAAAAAAAAAAAAAAAAAAAAAAGTAAAAAAAAGAAAAAAAAAAAAAAAAAAAAACCTCTTACCGATTTTGTACGAAAATGCCCCCGGGTCCGATTGGTCATGAATTTTGACTTGAATCAAATGTCGGCATGTGTGCATGACAACTTGCAGATAGTTCCTTAACAGGTCCAGGAAAGAAATGCAATATTCTTCAGAAAAAAAAAAAAAAAAAAAAAAAAAAAAAAAAAAAACTCGTACCGATTTTGTACGAAAATGCCCCCGGGTCCGATTGGTCATGAATTTTGACTTGAATCAAATGTCGGCATGTGTGCATGACAACTTGCAGATAGTACCTTAACAGGTCCAGGAAAGAAATGCAATATTCTTCAGAAAAAAAAAAAAAAAAAAAAAAAAAAAAAAAAAAAAAAAAAAAAAAAAAAAAAAAAAAAAAAAAAAAAAAAAAAAAAAAAAACCTCTTACCGATTTTGTACGAAAATGCCCCCGGGTCCGATTGGTCATGAATTTTGACTTGAATCAAATGTCGGCATGTGTGCATGACAACTTGCAGAAAGTACCTTAACAGGTCCAGGAAAGAAATGCAATATTCTTCAGAAAAGAAAAAAAAAAAAAAAAAAAAAAAAAAAAACTCGTACCGATTTTGTACGAAAATGCCCCCGGGTCCGATTGGTCATGAATTTTGACTTGAATCAAATGTCGGCATGTGTACATGACAACTTGCAGATAGTACCTTAACAGGTCCAGGAAAGAAATGCAATATTCTTCAGAAAAAAAAAAAAAAAAAAAAAAAAAAAAAAAAAAAAAAAAAAAAAAAAAAAAAAAAAAAAAAAAAAAAAAAACTCTTACCGATTTTGTACGAAAATGCCCCCGGGTCCGATTGGTCATGAATTTTGACTTGAATCAAATGTCGGCATGTGTGCATGACAACTTGCAGATAGTACCTTAACAGGTCCAGGAAAGAAATGCAATATTCTTCAGAAAAAAAAAAAAAAAAAAAAAAAAAAAAAAAAAAAAAAAAAAAAAAAAAAAAAAAAAAAAAAAAAAAAAAACCTCTTACCGATTTTGTACGAAAATGCCCCCGGGTCCGATTGGTCATGAATTTTGACTTGAATCAAATGTCGGCATGTGTGCATGACAACTTGCAGAAAGTACCTTAACAGGTCCAGGAAAGAAATGCAATATTCTTCAGAAAAGAAAAAAAAAAAAAAACTCGTACCGATTTTGTACGAAAATGCCCCCGGGTCCGATTGGTCATGAATTTTGACTTGAATCAAATGTCGGCATGTGTGCATGACAACTTGCAGATAGTACCTTAACAGGTCCAGGAAAGAAATGCAATATTCTTCAGAAAAGAAAAAAAAAAAAAAAAAAAAAAAAAAAACTCGTACCGATTTTGTACGAAAATGCCCCCGGGTCCGATTGGTCATGAATTTTGACTTGAATCAAATGTCGGCATGTGTACATGACAACTTGCAGATAGTACCTTAACAGGTCCAGGAAAGAAATGCAATATTCTTCAGAAAAAAAAAAAAAAAAAAAAAAAAAAAAAAAAAAAAAAAAAAAAAAAACCTCTTACCGATTTTGTACGAAAATGCCCCCGGGTCCGATTGGTCATGAATTTTGACTTGAATCAAATGTCGGCATGTGTGCATGACAACTTGCAGATAGTACCTTAACAGGTCCAGGAAAGAAATGCAATATTCTTCAGAAAAAAAAAAAAAAAAAAAAAAAAAAAAAAAAAAAAAAAAAAAAAAAAAAAGAAAGAAAAAAAAAGAAAAAAAAAAAAAAAAAAAAACCTCTTACCGATTTTGTACGAAAATGCCCCCGGGTCCGATTGGTCATGAATTTTGACTTGAATCAAATGTCGGCATGTGTGCATGACAACTTGCAGATAGTTCCTTAACAGGTCCAGGAAAGAAATGCAATATTCTTCAGAAAAAAAAAAAAAAAAAAAAAAAAAAAAAAAAAAAAAAAAAAAAAAAAAAACTCGTACCGATTTTGTACGAAAATGCCCCCGGGTCCGATTGGTCATGAATTTTGACTTGAATCAAATGTCGGCATGTGTGCATGACAACTTGCAGATAGTACCTTAACAGGTCCAGGAAAGAAATGCAATATTCTTCAGAAAAAAAAAAAAAAAAAAAAAAAAAAAAAAAAAAACTCGTACCGATTTTGTACGAAAATGCCCCCGGGTCCGATTGGTCACGAATTTTGACTTGAATCAAATGTCGGCATGTGTGCATGACAACTTGCAGAAAGTACCTTAACAGGTCCAGGAAAGAAATGCAATATTCTTCAGAAAAGAAAAAAAAAAAAAAAAAAAAAAAAAACTCGTACCGATTTTGTACGAAAATGCCCCCGGGTCCGATTGGTCATGAATTTTGACTTGAATCAAATGTCGGCATGTGTGCATGACAACTTGCAGAAAGTACCTTAACAGGTCCAGGAAAGAAATGCAATATTCTTCAGAAAAGAAAAAAAAAAAAAAAAAAAAAAAAAAAAAAACTCGTACCGATTTTGTACGAAAATGCCCCCGGGTCCGATTGGTCATGAATTTTGACTTGAATCAAATGTCGGCATGTGTACATGACAACTTGCAGATAGTACCTTAACAGGTCCAGGAAAGAAATGCAATATTCTTCAGAAAAAAAAAAAAAAAAAAAAAAAAAAAAAAAAAAAAAAAAAAAAAAAAACTCGTACCGATTTTGTACGAAAATGCCCCCGGGTCCGATTGGTCATGAATTTTGACTTGAATCAAATGTCGGCATGTGTGCATGACAACTTGCAGAAAGTACCTTAACAGGTCCAGGAAAGAAATGCAATATTCTTCAGAAAAGAAAAAAAAAAAAAAAAAAAAAAAAAAAAAAAACTCGTACCGATTTTGTACGAAAATGCCCCCGGGTCCGATTGGTCATGAATTTTGACTTGAATCAAATGTCGGCATGTGTACATGACAACTTGCAGATAGTACCTTAACAGGTCCAGGAAAGAAATGCAATATTCTTCAGAAAAAAAAAAAAAAAAAAAAAAAAAAAAAAAAAAAAAAAAAAAAAAAAAAAAAAAAAAAAAAAAAAAAAAAAAAAAAAAACTCGTACCGATTTTGTACGAAAATGCCCCCGGGTCCGATTGGTCATGAATTTTGACTTGAATCAAATGTCGGCATGTGTGCATGACAACTTGCAGATAGTACCTTAACAGGTCCAGGAAAGAAATGCAATATTCTTCAGAAAAAAAAAAAAAAAAAAAAAAAAAAAAAAAAAAAAAAAAAAAAAAAAAAAAAAAAAAAAAAAAAAAAAAAAAAAAAAAAAAAAAAAAACCTCTTACCGATTTTGTACGAAAATGCCCCCGGGTCCGATTGGTCATGAATTTTGACTTGAATCAAATGTCGGCATGTGTGCATGACAACTTGCAGAAAGTACCTTAACAGGTCCAGGAAAGAAATGCAATATTCTTCAGAAAAGAAAAAAAAAAAAAAACTCGTACCGATTTTGTACGAAAATGCCCCCGGGTCCGATTGGTCATGAATTTTGACTTGAATCAAATGTCGGCATGTGTGCATGACAACTTGCAGATAGTACCTTAACAGGTCCAGGAAAGAAATGCAATATTCTTCAGAAAAGAAAAAAAAAAAAAAAAAAAAAAAAAAACTCGTACCGATTTTGTACGAAAATGCCCCCGGGTCCGATTGGTCATGAATTTTGACTTGAATCAAATGTCGGCATGTGTACATGACAACTTGCAGATAGTACCTTAACAGGTCCAGGAAAGAAATGCAATATTCTTCAGAAAAAAAAAAAAAAAAAAAAAAAAAAAAAAAAAAAAAAAAAAAAAAAAAAAAAAAAAAAAAAAAAAAAAAAAAAAAAACCTCTTACCGATTTTGTACGAAAATGCCCCCGGGTCCGATTGGTCATGAATTTTGACTTGAATCAAATGTCGGCATGTGTGCATGACAACTTGCAGATAGTACCTTAACAGGTCCAGGAAAGAAATGCAATATTCTTCAGAAAAAAAAAAAAAAAAAAAAAAAAAAAAAAAAAAAAAAAAAAAAAAAGAAAAAAAAAGAAAAAAAAAAAAAAAAAAAACCTCTTACCGATTTTGTACGAAAATGCCCCCGGGTCCGATTGGTCATGAATTTTGACTTGAATCAAATGTCGGCATGTGTGCATGACAACTTGCAGATAGTTCCTTAACAGGTCCAGGAAAGAAATGCAATATTCTTCAGAAAAAAAAAAAAAAAAAAAAAAAAAAAAAAAAACTCGTACCGATTTTGTACGAAAATGCCCCCGGGTCCGATTGGTCATGAATTTTGACTTGAATCAAATGTCGGCATGTGTGCATGACAACTTGCAGATAGTACCTTAACAGGTCCAGGAAAGAAATGCAATATTCTTCAGAAAAAAAAAAAAAAAAAAAAAAAAAAAAAAAAAAAAAAAAAAAAAAAAAAAAAAAAAAAAAAAAAAAAAAAAAAAAAAAAACCTCTTACCGATTTTGTACGAAAATGCCCCCGGGTCCGATTGGTCATGAATTTTGACTTGAATCAAATGTCGGCATGTGTGCATGACAACTTGCAGAAAGTACCTTAACAGGTCCAGGAAAGAAATGCAATATTCTTCAGAAAAGAAAAAAAAAAAAAAAAAAAAAAAAAAAACTCGTACCGATTTTGTACGAAAATGCCCCCGGGTCCGATTGGTCATGAATTTTGACTTGAATCAAATGTCGGCATGTGTACATGACAACTTGCAGATAGTACCTTAACAGGTCCAGGAAAGAAATGCAATATTCTTCAGAAAAAAAAAAAAAAAAAAAAAAAAAAAAAAAAAAAAAAAAAAAAAAAAAAAAAAAAAAAAAAAAAAAAAAACTCGTACCGATTTTGTACGAAAATGCCCCCGGGTCCGATTGGTCATGAATTTTGACTTGAATCAAATGTCGGCATGTGTGCATGACAACTTGCAGATAGTACCTTAACAGGTCCAGGAAAGAAATGCAATATTCTTCAGAAAAAAAAAAAAAAAAAAAAAAAAAAAAAAAAAAAAAAAAAAAAAAAAAAAAAAAAAAAAAAAAAAAAAAAAAAAAAAAAACCTCTTACCGATTTTGTACGAAAATGCCCCCGGGTCCGATTGGTCATGAATTTTGACTTGAATCAAATGTCGGCATGTGTGCATGACAACTTGCAGAAAGTACCTTAACAGGTCCAGGAAAGAAATGCAATATTCTTCAGAAAAGAAAAAAAAAAAAAAACTCGTACCGATTTTGTACGAAAATGCCCCCGGGTCCGATTGGTCATGAATTTTGACTTGAATCAAATGTCGGCATGTGTGCATGACAACTTGCAGATAGTACCTTAACAGGTCCAGGAAAGAAATGCAATATTCTTCAGAAAAGAAAAAAAAAAAAAAAAAAAAAAAAAAACTCGTACCGATTTTGTACGAAAATGCCCCCGGGTCCGATTGGTCATGAATTTTGACTTGAATCAAATGTCGGCATGTGTACATGACAACTTGCAGATAGTACCTTAACAGGTCCAGGAAAGAAATGCAATATTCTTCAGAAAAAAAAAAAAAAAAAAAAAAAAAAAAAAAAAAAAAAAAAAAAAAAAAAAAAAAAAAAAAACCTCTTACCGATTTTGTACGAAAATGCCCCCGGGTCCGATTGGTCATGAATTTTGACTTGAATCAAATGTCGGCATGTGTGCATGACAACTTGCAGATAGTACCTTAACAGGTCCAGGAAAGAAATGCAATATTCTTCAGAAAAAAAAAAAAAAAAAAAAAAAAAAAAAAAAAAAAAAAAAAAAAAAAAAAAGAAAAAAAAAGAAAAAAAAAAAAAAAAAAAAACCTCTTACCGATTTTGTACGAAAATGCCCCCGGGTCCGATTGGTCATGAATTTTGACTTGAATCAAATGTCGGCATGTGTGCATGACAACTTGCAGATAGTTCCTTAACAGGTCCAGGAAAGAAATGCAATATTCTTCAGAAAAAAAAAAAAAAAAAAAAAAAAAAAAAAAAAAAAAAACTCGTACCGATTTTGTACGAAAATGCCCCCGGGTCCGATTGGTCATGAATTTTGACTTGAATCAAATGTCGGCATGTGTGCATGACAACTTGCAGATAGTACCTTAACAGGTCCAGGAAAGAAATGCAATATTCTTCAGAAAAAAAAAAAAAAAAAAAAAAAAAAAAAAAAAAAAAAAAAAAAAAAAAAAAAAAAAAAAAAAAAAAAAAAAAAAACCTCTTACCGATTTTGTACGAAAATGCCCCCGGGTCCGATTGGTCATGAATTTTGACTTGAATCAAATGTCGGCATGTGTGCATGACAACTTGCAGAAAGTACCTTAACAGGTCCAGGAAAGAAATGCAATATTCTTCAGAAAAGAAAAAAAAAAAAAAAAAAAAAAAAAAAAAACTCGTACCGATTTTGTACGAAAATGCCCCCGGGTCCGATTGGTCATGAATTTTGACTTGAATCAAATGTCGGCATGTGTACATGACAACTTGCAGATAGTACCTTAACAGGTCCAGGAAAGAAATGCAATATTCTTCAGAAAAAAAAAAAAAAAAAAAAAAAAAAAAAAAAAAAAAAAAAAAAAAAAACCTCTTACCGATTTTGTACGAAAATGCCCCCGGGTCCGATTGGTCATGAATTTTGACTTGAATCAAATGTCGGCATGTGTGCATGACAACTTGCAGAAAGTACCTTAACAGGTCCAGGAAAGAAATGCAATATTCTTCAGAAAAGAAAAAAAAAAAAAAACTCGTACCGATTTTGTACGAAAATGCCCCCGGGTCCGATTGGTCATGAATTTTGACTTGAATCAAATGTCGGCATGTGTGCATGACAACTTGCAGATAGTACCTTAACAGGTCCAGGAAAGAAATGCAATATTCTTCAGAAAAGAAAAAAAAAAAAAAAAAAAAAAAAAAACTCGTACCGATTTTGTACGAAAATGCCCCCGGGTCCGATTGGTCATGAATTTTGACTTGAATCAAATGTCGGCATGTGTACATGACAACTTGCAGATAGTACCTTAACAGGTCCAGGAAAGAAATGCAATATTCTTCAGAAAAAAAAAAAAAAAAAAAAAAAAAAAAAAAAAAAAAAAAAAAAAAAAAAAAAAAAAAAAAAAAACCTCTTACCGATTTTGTACGAAAATGCCCCCGGGTCCGATTGGTCATGAATTTTGACTTGAATCAAATGTCGGCATGTGTGCATGACAACTTGCAGATAGTACCTTAACAGGTCCAGGAAAGAAATGCAATATTCTTCAGAAAAAAAAAAAAAAAAAAAAAAAAAAAAAAAAAAAAAAAAAAAAGAAAGAAAAAAAAAGAAAAAAAAAAAAAAAAAAAACCTCTTACCGATTTTGTACGAAAATGCCCCCGGGTCCGATTGGTCATGAATTTTGACTTGAATCAAATGTCGGCATGTGTGCATGACAACTTGCAGATAGTTCCTTAACAGGTCCAGGAAAGAAATGCAATATTCTTCAGAAAAAAAAAAAAAAAAAAAAAAAAAAAAAAAAAAAAAAAAAAAAAAAAAAACTCGTACCGATTTTGTACGAAAATGCCCCCGGGTCCGATTGGTCATGAATTTTGACTTGAATCAAATGTCGGCATGTGTGCATGACAACTTGCAGATAGTACCTTAACAGGTCCAGGAAAGAAATGCAATATTCTTCAGAAAAAAAAAAAAAAAAAAAAAAAAAAAAAAAAAAAAAAAAAAAAAAAAAAAAAAAAAAAAAACTCGTACCGATTTTGTACGAAAATGCCCCCGGGTCCGATTGGTCACGAATTTTGACTTGAATCAAATGTCGGCATGTGTGCATGACAACTTGCAGAAAGTACCTTAACAGGTCCAGGAAAGAAATGCAATATTCTTCAGAAAAGAAAAAAAAAAAAAAAAAAAAAAAACTCGTACCGATTTTGTACGAAATTGCCCCCGGGTCCGATTGGTCATGAATTTTGACTTGAATCAAATGTCGGCATGTGTGCATGACAACTTGCAGAAAGTACCTTAACAGGTCCAGGAAAGAAATGCAATATTCTTCAGAAAAGAAAAAAAAAAAAAAAAAAAAAAAAAAAAAAAAACTCGTACCGATTTTGTACGAAAATGCCCCCGGGTCCGATTGGTCATGAATTTTGACTTGAATCAAATGTCGGCATGTGTACATGACAACTTGCAGATAGTACCTTAACAGGTCCAGGAAAGAAATGCAATATTCTTCAGAAAAAAAAAAAAAAAAAAAAAAAAAAAAAAAAAAAAAAAAAAAAAAAAAAAAAAAAAAAAAAAAAAACTCGTACCGATTTTGTACGAAAATGCCCCCGGGTCCGATTGGTCATGAATTTTGACTTGAATCAAATGTCGGCATGTGTGCATGACAACTTGCAGATAGTACCTTAACAGGTCCAGGAAAGAAATGCAATATTCTTCAGAAAAAAAAAAAAAAAAAAAAAAAAAAAAAAAAAAAAAAAAAAAAAAAAAAAAAAAAAAAAAAAAAAAAAACCTCTTACCGATTTTGTACGAAAATGCCCCCGGGTCCGATTGGTCATGAATTTTGACTTGAATCAAATGTCGGCATGTGTGCATGACAACTTGCAGAAAGTACCTTAACAGGTCCAGGAAAGAAATGCAATATTCTTCAGAAAAGAAAAAAAAAAAAAAACTCGTACCGATTTTGTACGAAAATGCCCCCGGGTCCGATTGGTCATGAATTTTGACTTGAATCAAATGTCGGCATGTGTGCATGACAACTTGCAGATAGTACCTTAACAGGTCCAGGAAAGAAATGCAATATTCTTCAGAAAAGAAAAAAAAAAAAAAAAAAAAAAAAAAACTCGTACCGATTTTGTACGAAAATGCCCCCGGGTCCGATTGGTCATGAATTTTGACTTGAATCAAATGTCGGCATGTGTACATGACAACTTGCAGATAGTACCTTAACAGGTCCAGGAAAGAAATGCAATATTCTTCAGAAAAAAAAAAAAAAAAAAAAAAAAAAAAAAAAAAAAAAAAAAAAAAAAAAAAAAAAAAAAAAAAAAAAAAAAAAAAAAACCTCTTACCGATTTTGTACGAAAATGCCCCCGGGTCCGATTGGTCATGAATTTTGACTTGAATCAAATGTCGGCATGTGTGCATGACAACTTGCAGATAGTACCTTAACAGGTCCAGGAAAGAAATGCAATATTCTTCAGAAAAAAAAAAAAAAAAAAAAAAAAAAAAAAAAAAAAAAAAAAAAAAAAAAAAAAAAAAAAAAAAAAAACCTCTTACCGATTTTGTACGAAAATGCCCCCGGGTCCGATTGGTCATGAATTTTGACTTGAATCAAATGTCGGCATGTGTGCATGACAACTTGCAGATAGTTCCTTAACAGGTCCAGGAAAGAAATGCAATATTCTTCAGAAAAAAAAAAAAAAAAAAAAAAAAAAAAAAAAAAAAAAAAAAAAAAAAAACTCGTACCGATTTTGTACGAAAATGCCCCCGGGTCCGATTGGTCATGAATTTTGACTTGAATCAAATGTCGGCATGTGTGCATGACAACTTGCAGATAGTACCTTAACAGGTCCAGGAAAGAAATGCAATATTCTTCAGAAAAAAAAAAAAAAAAAAAAAAAAAAAAAAAAAAAAAAAAAAAAAAAAAAAAAAAAAAAAAAAAAAAAAAAAAAAAACCTCTTACCGATTTTGTACGAAAATGCCCCCGGGTCCGATTGGTCATGAATTTTGACTTGAATCAAATGTCGGCATGTGTGCATGACAACTTGCAGAAAGTACCTTAACAGGTCCAGGAAAGAAATGCAATATTCTTCAGAAAAGAAAAAAAAAAAAAAAAAAAAAAAAAAAACTCGTACCGATTTTGTACGAAAATGCCCCCGGGTCCGATTGGTCATGAATTTTGACTTGAATCAAATGTCGGCATGTGTACATGACAACTTGCAGATAGTACCTTAACAGGTCCAGGAAAGAAATGCAATATTCTTCAGAAAAAAAAAAAAAAAAAAAAAAAAAAAAAAAAAAAAAAAAAAAAAAAAAAAAAAAAAAAAACTCGTACCGATTTTGTACGAAAATGCCCCCGGGTCCGATTGGTCATGAATTTTGACTTGAATCAAATGTCGGCATGTGTGCATGACAACTTGCAGATAGTACCTTAACAGGTCCAGGAAAGAAATGCAATATTCTTCAGAAAAAAAAAAAAAAAAAAAAAAAAAAAAAAAAAAAAAAAAAAAAAAAAAAAAAAAAAAAAAAAAAAAAAAAAAAACCTCTTACCGATTTTGTACGAAAATGCCCCCGGGTCCGATTGGTCATGAATTTTGACTTGAATCAAATGTCGGCATGTGTGCATGACAACTTGCAGAAAGTACCTTAACAGGTCCAGGAAAGAAATGCAATATTCTTCAGAAAAGAAAAAAAAAAAAAAACTCGTACCGATTTTGTACGAAAATGCCCCCGGGTCCGATTGGTCATGAATTTTGACTTGAATCAAATGTCGGCATGTGTGCATGACAACTTGCAGATAGTACCTTAACAGGTCCAGGAAAGAAATGCAATATTCTTCAGAAAAGAAAAAAAAAAAAAAAAAAAAAAAAAAACTCGTACCGATTTTGTACGAAAATGCCCCCGGGTCCGATTGGTCATGAATTTTGACTTGAATCAAATGTCGGCATGTGTACATGACAACTTGCAGATAGTACCTTAACAGGTCCAGGAAAGAAATGCAATATTCTTCAGAAAAAAAAAAAAAAAAAAAAAAAAAAAAAAAAAAAAAAAAAAAAAAAAAAAAAAAAAAAAAAAAAAAAAAACCTCTTACCGATTTTGTACGAAAATGCCCCCGGGTCCGATTGGTCATGAATTTTGACTTGAATCAAATGTCGGCATGTGTGCATGACAACTTGCAGATAGTACCTTAACAGGTCCAGGAAAGAAATGCAATATTCTTCAGAAAAAAAAAAAAAAAAAAAAAAAAAAAAAAAAAAAAAAAAAAAAAAAAAAAGAAAAAAAAAGAAAAAAAAAAAAAAAAAAAACCTCTTACCGATTTTGTACGAAAATGCCCCCGGGTCCGATTGGTCATGAATTTTGACTTGAATCAAATGTCGGCATGTGTGCATGACAACTTGCAGATAGTTCCTTAACAGGTCCAGGAAAGAAATGCAATATTCTTCAGAAAAAAAAAAAAAAAAAAAAAAAAAAAAAAAAAAAAAAAAAAAAAAACTCGTACCGATTTTGTACGAAAATGCCCCCGGGTCCGATTGGTCATGAATTTTGACTTGAATCAAATGTCGGCATGTGTGCATGACAACTTGCAGATAGTACCTTAACAGGTCCAGGAAAGAAATGCAATATTCTTCAGAAAAAAAAAAAAAAAAAAAAAAAAAAAAAAAAAAAAAAAAAAAAAAAAAAAACCTCTTACCGATTTTGTACGAAAATGCCCCCGGGTCCGATTGGTCATGAATTTTGACTTGAATCAAATGTCGGCATGTGTGCATGACAACTTGCAGAAAGTACCTTAACAGGTCCAGGAAAGAAATGCAATATTCTTCAGAAAAGAAAAAAAAAAAAAAAAAAAAAAAAAAAACTCGTACCGATTTTGTACGAAAATGCCCCCGGGTCCGATTGGTCATGAATTTTGACTTGAATCAAATGTCGGCATGTGTACATGACAACTTGCAGATAGTACCTTAACAGGTCCAGGAAAGAAATGCAATATTCTTCAGAAAAAAAAAAAAAAAAAAAAAAAAAAAAAAAAAAAAAAAAAAAAAAAAAAAAAAAAAAAAAAAACTCGTACCGATTTTGTACGAAAATGCCCCCGGGTCCGATTGGTCATGAATTTTGACTTGAATCAAATGTCGGCATGTGTGCATGACAACTTGCAGATAGTACCTTAACAGGTCCAGGAAAGAAATGCAATATTCTTCAGAAAAAAAAAAAAAAAAAAAAAAAAAAAAAAAAAAAAAAAAAAAAAAAAAAAAAAAAAAAAAAAAAAAAAAAAACCTCTTACCGATTTTGTACGAAAATGCCCCCGGGTCCGATTGGTCATGAATTTTGACTTGAATCAAATGTCGGCATGTGTGCATGACAACTTGCAGAAAGTACCTTAACAGGTCCAGGAAAGAAATGCAATATTCTTCAGAAAAGAAAAAAAAAAAAAAAAAAAAAAAAAAAAACTCGTACCGATTTTGTACGAAAATGCCCCCGGGTCCGATTGGTCATGAATTTTGACTTGAATCAAATGTCGGCATGTGTACATGACAACTTGCAGATAGTACCTTAACAGGTCCAGGAAAGAAATGCAATATTCTTCAGAAAAAAAAAAAAAAAAAAAAAAAAAAAAAAAAAAAAAAAAAAAAAAAAAAAAAAAAAAAAACTCGTACCGATTTTGTACGAAAATGCCCCCGGGTCCGATTGGTCATGAATTTTGACTTGAATCAAATGTCGGCATGTGTGCATGACAACTTGCAGATAGTACCTTAACAGGTCCAGGAAAGAAATGCAATATTCTTCAGAAAAAAAAAAAAAAAAAAAAAAAAAAAAAAAAAAAAAAAAAAAAAAAAAAAAAAAAAAAAAAAAAAAAAAAAAAAAACCTCTTACCGATTTTGTACGAAAATGCCCCCGGGTCCGATTGGTCATGAATTTTGACTTGAATCAAATGTCGGCATGTGTGCATGACAACTTGCAGAAAGTACCTTAACAGGTCCAGGAAAGAAATGCAATATTCTTCAGAAAAGAAAAAAAAAAAAAAACTCGTACCGATTTTGTACGAAAATGCCCCCGGGTCCGATTGGTCATGAATTTTGACTTGAATCAAATGTCGGCATGTGTGCATGACAACTTGCAGATAGTACCTTAACAGGTCCAGGAAAGAAATGCAATATTCTTCAGAAAAGAAAAAAAAAAAAAAAAAAAAAAAAAAAAAAAAAAAAAAAAAAAAAAAAAAAAAAAAAAAAAAAAAAAAAACCTCTTACCGATTTTGTACGAAAATGCCCCCGGGTCCGATTGGTCATGAATTTTGACTTGAATCAAATGTCGGCATGTGTGCATGACAACTTGCAGATAGTACCTTAACAGGTCCAGGAAAGAAATGCAATATTCTTCAGAAAAAAAAAAAAAAAAAAAAAAAAAAAAAAAAAAAAAAAAAAAAAAAAAAAAAAAAAAAAAAAAAAAAAAAAAAAAAAAACCTCTTACCGATTTTGTACGAAAATGCCCCCGGGTCCGATTGGTCATGAATTTTGACTTGAATCAAATGTCGGCATGTGTGCATGACAACTTGCAGAAAGTACCTTAACAGGTCCAGGAAAGAAATGCAATATTCTTCAGAAAAGAAAAAAAAAAAAAAAAAAAAAAAAAAAAACTCGTACCGATTTTGTACGAAAATGCCCCCGGGTCCGATTGGTCATGAATTTTGACTTGAATCAAATGTCGGCATGTGTACATGACAACTTGCAGATAGTACCTTAACAGGTCCAGGAAAGAAATGCAATATTCTTCAGAAAAAAAAAAAAAAAAAAAAAAAAAAAAAAAAAAAAAAAAAAAAAAAAAAAAAAAAAAAAAACTCGTACCGATTTTGTACGAAAATGCCCCCGGGTCCGATTGGTCATGAATTTTGACTTGAATCAAATGTCGGCATGTGTGCATGACAACTTGCAGATAGTACCTTAACAGGTCCAGGAAAGAAATGCAATATTCTTCAGAAAAAAAAAAAAAAAAAAAAAAAAAAAAAAAAAAAAAAAAAAAAAAAAAAAAAAAAAAAAAAAAAAAAAAAAAAACCTCTTACCGATTTTGTACGAAAATGCCCCCGGGTCCGATTGGTCATGAATTTTGACTTGAATCAAATGTCGGCATGTGTGCATGACAACTTGCAGAAAGTACCTTAACAGGTCCAGGAAAGAAATGCAATATTCTTCAGAAAAGAAAAAAAAAAAAAAACTCGTACCGATTTTGTACGAAAATGCCCCCGGGTCCGATTGGTCATGAATTTTGACTTGAATCAAATGTCGGCATGTGTGCATGACAACTTGCAGATAGTACCTTAACAGGTCCAGGAAAGAAATGCAATATTCTTCAGAAAAGAAAAAAAAAAAAAAAAAAAAAAAAAAAAAAAAAAAAAAAAAAAAAAAAAAAAAAAAAAAAAAAAAAAAAAACCTCTTACCGATTTTGTACGAAAATGCCCCCGGGTCCGATTGGTCATGAATTTTGACTTGAATCAAATGTCGGCATGTGTGCATGACAACTTGCAGATAGTACCTTAACAGGTCCAGGAAAGAAATGCAATATTCTTCAGAAAAAAAAAAAAAAAAAAAAAAAAAAAAAAAAAAAAAAAAAAAAAAAAAAAAAAAAAAAAAAAAAAAAAAAAAAAAAACCTCTTACCGATTTTGTACGAAAATGCCCCCGGGTCCGATTGGTCATGAATTTTGACTTGAATCAAATGTCGGCATGTGTGCATGACAACTTGCAGAAAGTACCTTAACAGGTCCAGGAAAGAAATGCAATATTCTTCAGAAAAGAAAAAAAAAAAAAAAAAAAAAAAAAAAACTCGTACCGATTTTGTACGAAAATGCCCCCGGGTCCGATTGGTCATGAATTTTGACTTGAATCAAATGTCGGCATGTGTACATGACAACTTGCAGATAGTACCTTAACAGGTCCAGGAAAGAAATGCAATATTCTTCAGAAAAAAAAAAAAAAAAAAAAAAAAAAAAAAAAAAAAAAAAAAAAAAAAAAAAAAAAAAAACTCGTACCGATTTTGTACGAAAATGCCCCCGGGTCCGATTGGTCATGAATTTTGACTTGAATCAAATGTCGGCATGTGTGCATGACAACTTGCAGATAGTACCTTAACAGGTCCAGGAAAGAAATGCAATATTCTTCAGAAAAAAAAAAAAAAAAAAAAAAAAAAAAAAAAAAAAAAAAAAAAAAAAAAAAAAAAAAAAAAAAAAAAAAAAAAAACCTCTTACCGATTTTGTACGAAAATGCCCCCGGGTCCGATTGGTCATGAATTTTGACTTGAATCAAATGTCGGCATGTGTGCATGACAACTTGCAGAAAGTACCTTAACAGGTCCAGGAAAGAAATGCAATATTCTTCAGAAAAGAAAAAAAAAAAAAAACTCGTACCGATTTTGTACGAAAATGCCCCCGGGTCCGATTGGTCATGAATTTTGACTTGAATCAAATGTCGGCATGTGTGCATGACAACTTGCAGATAGTACCTTAACAGGTCCAGGAAAGAAATGCAATATTCTTCAGAAAAGAAAAAAAAAAAAAAAAAAAAAAAAAAAAAAAAAAAAAAAAAAAAAAAAAAAAAAAAAAAAAAAAAAAAAAAAAACCTCTTACCGATTTTGTACGAAAATGCCCCCGGGTCCGATTGGTCATGAATTTTGACTTGAATCAAATGTCGGCATGTGTGCATGACAACTTGCAGATAGTACCTTAACAGGTCCAGGAAAGAAATGCAATATTCTTCAGAAAAAAAAAAAAAAAAAAAAAAAAAAAAAAAAAAAAAAAAAAAAAAAAAAAAAAAAAAAAAAAAAAAAAAAAAAAAAAACCTCTTACCGATTTTGTACGAAAATGCCCCCGGGTCCGATTGGTCATGAATTTTGACTTGAATCAAATGTCGGCATGTGTGCATGACAACTTGCAGAAAGTACCTTAACAGGTCCAGGAAAGAAATGCAATATTCTTCAGAAAAGAAAAAAAAAAAAAAAAAAAAAAAAAAAACTCGTACCGATTTTGTACGAAAATGCCCCCGGGTCCGATTGGTCATGAATTTTGACTTGAATCAAATGTCGGCATGTGTACATGACAACTTGCAGATAGTACCTTAACAGGTCCAGGAAAGAAATGCAATATTCTTCAGAAAAAAAAAAAAAAAAAAAAAAAAAAAAAAAAAAAAAAAAAAAAAAAAAAAAAAAAAAAACTCGTACCGATTTTGTACGAAAATGCCCCCGGGTCCGATTGGTCATGAATTTTGACTTGAATCAAATGTCGGCATGTGTGCATGACAACTTGCAGATAGTACCTTAACAGGTCCAGGAAAGAAATGCAATATTCTTCAGAAAAAAAAAAAAAAAAAAAAAAAAAAAAAAAAAAAAAAAAAAAAAAAAAAAAAAAAAAAAAAAAAAAAAAAAAACCTCTTACCGATTTTGTACGAAAATGCCCCCGGGTCCGATTGGTCATGAATTTTGACTTGAATCAAATGTCGGCATGTGTGCATGACAACTTGCAGAAAGTACCTTAACAGGTCCAGGAAAGAAATGCAATATTCTTCAGAAAAGAAAAAAAAAAAAAAACTCGTACCGATTTTGTACGAAAATGCCCCCGGGTCCGATTGGTCATGAATTTTGACTTGAATCAAATGTCGGCATGTGTGCATGACAACTTGCAGATAGTACCTTAACAGGTCCAGGAAAGAAATGCAATATTCTTCAGAAAAGAAAAAAAAAAAAAAAAAAAAAAAAAAAAAAAAAAAAAAAAAAAAAAAAAAAAAAAAAAAAAAAAAAAAAAAACCTCTTACCGATTTTGTACGAAAATGCCCCCGGGTCCGATTGGTCATGAATTTTGACTTGAATCAAATGTCGGCATGTGTGCATGACAACTTGCAGATAGTACCTTAACAGGTCCAGGAAAGAAATGCAATATTCTTCAGAAAAAAAAAAAAAAAAAAAAAAAAAAAAAAAAAAAAAAAAAAAAAAAAAAAAAAAAAAAAAAAAAAAAAAAAAAAAAAAACCTCTTACCGATTTTGTACGAAAATGCCCCCGGGTCCGATTGGTCATGAATTTTGACTTGAATCAAATGTCGGCATGTGTGCATGACAACTTGCAGAAAGTACCTTAACAGGTCCAGGAAAGAAATGCAATATTCTTCAGAAAAGAAAAAAAAAAAAAAAAAAAAAAAAAAAAACTCGTACCGATTTTGTACGAAAATGCCCCCCGGGTCCGATTGGTCATGAATTTTGACTTGAATCAAATGTCGGCATGTGTACATGACAACTTGCAGATAGTACCTTAACAGGTCCAGGAAAGAAATGCAATATTCTTCAGAAAAAAAAAAAAAAAAAAAAAAAAAAAAAAAAAAAAAAAAAAAAAAAAAAAAAAAAAAAAAACTCGTACCGATTTTGTACGAAAATGCCCCCGGGTCCGATTGGTCATGAATTTTGACTTGAATCAAATGTCGGCATGTGTGCATGACAACTTGCAGATAGTACCTTAACAGGTCCAGGAAAGAAATGCAATATTCTTCAGAAAAAAAAAAAAAAAAAAAAAAAAAAAAAAAAAAAAAAAAAAAAAAAAAAAAAAAAAAAAAAAAAACCTCTTACCGATTTTGTACGAAAATGCCCCCGGGTCCGATTGGTCATGAATTTTGACTTGAATCAAATGTCGGCATGTGTGCATGACAACTTGCAGAAAGTACCTTAACAGGTCCAGGAAAGAAATGCAATATTCTTCAGAAAAGAAAAAAAAAAAAAAACTCGTACCGATTTTGTACGAAAATGCCCCCGGGTCCGATTGGTCATGAATTTTGACTTGAATCAAATGTCGGCATGTGTGCATGACAACTTGCAGATAGTACCTTAACAGGTCCAGGAAAGAAATGCAATATTCTTCAGAAAAGAAAAAAAAAAAAAAAAAAAAAAAAAAAAAAAAAAAAAAAAAAAAAAAAAAAAAAAAAAAAAAAAAAAAAAACCTCTTACCGATTTTGTACGAAAATGCCCCCGGGTCCGATTGGTCATGAATTTTGACTTGAATCAAATGTCGGCATGTGTGCATGACAACTTGCAGATAGTACCTTAACAGGTCCAGGAAAGAAATGCAATATTCTTCAGAAAAAAAAAAAAAAAAAAAAAAA